>OZ010670.1:54985076-55197576 GCA_963932185.1 Troglohyphantes excavatus
TCCTCACCCACACGGGAGATTTTTTAACCCTAGCCCCCCCCCTAAAATCTCTATTTTTATGATTTTTACAGTAATTCATTTTTTTTTATTTTACTTACAATGGGAGGGGCTTGAACCCCCTAAACCCCCCCCCCTTACCTACGTGCCTGTAGTTCCTCACCCACACGGGAGATTTTTTAACCCTAGCCCCCCCCCCCCCTAAAATCTCTATTTTTATGATTTTTACAGTAATTCATTTTTTTTTATTTTACTTACAATGGGAGGGGTTTGAACCCCCTAAACCCCCCCTTACCTACGTGCCTGTAGTTCCTCACCCACACGGGAGATTTTTTAACCCTAGCCCCCCCCCCCCCCTAAAATCTCTATTTTTATGATTTTTACAGTAATTCATTTTTTTTTATTTTACTTACAATGGAGGGGTTTGAACCCCCTAAACCCCCCCTTACCTACGTGCCTGTAGTTCCTCACCCACACGGGAGATTTTTTAACCCTAGCCCCCCCCCCCCCCTAAAATCTCTATTTTTATGATTTTTACAGTATTTCATTTTACTTACAATGGGAGGGGTTTGAACCCCCTAAACCCCCCCTTACCTACGTGCCTGTAGTTCCTCACCCACACGGGAGATTTTTTAACCCTAGCCCCCCCCCCTAAAATCTCTATTTTTATGATTTTTACAGTAATTCATTTTTTTTTATTTTACTTACAATGGGAGGGGTTTGAACCCCCTAAACCCCCCCTTACCCCTTACCTACGTGCCTGTAGTTCCTCACCCACACGGGAGATTTTTTAACCGTAGCCCCCCCCCCCCCTAAAATCTCTATTTTTATGATTTTTACAGTAATTCATTTTTTTTTTATTTTACTTACAATGGGAGGGGTTTGAACCCCCTAAACCCCCCCTTACCTACGTGCCTGTAGTTCCTCACCCACACGGAGATTTTTTAACCCTAGCCCCCCCCCCCCTAAAATCTCTATTTTTATGATTTTTACAGTAATTCATTTTTTTTTATTTTACTTACAATGGGAGGGGTTTGAACCCCCTAAACCCCCCCTTACCTACGTGCCTGTAGTTCCTCACCCACACGGGAGATTTTTTAACCCTAGCCCCCCCCCCCTAAAATCTCTATTTTTATGATTTTTACAGTAATTCATTTTTTTTTATTTTACTTACAATGGGAGGGGTTTGAACCCCTAAACCCCCCCTTACCTACGTGCCTGTAGTTCCTCACCCACACGGGAGATTTTTTAACCCTAGCCCCCCCCCCCCCTAAAATCTCTATTTTTATGATTTTTACAGTAATTCATTTTTTTTTATTTTACTTACAATGGGAGGGGTTTGAACCCCTAAAGCCCCCCTTACCTACGTGCCTGTAGTTCCTCACCCACACGGGAGATTTTTTAACCCTAGCCCCCCCCCCCCCTAAAATCTCTATTTTTATGATTTTTACAGTAATTCATTTTTTTTTATTTTACTTACAATGGGAGGGGTTTGAACCCCCTAAACACCCCCTTACCTACGTGCCTGTAGTTCCTCACCCACACGGGAGATTTTTTAACCCTAGCCCCCCCCCCCCCTAAAATCTCTATTTTTATGATTTTTACAGTAATTCATTTTTTTTTATTTTACTTACAATGGAGGGGTTTGAACCCCCTAAACCCCCCTTACCTACGTGCCTGTAGTTCCTCACCCACACGGGAGATTTTTTAACCCTAGCCCCCCCCCCCCCCTAAAATCTCTATTTTTATGATTTTTACATTAATTCATTTTTTTTTATTTTACTTACAATGGGAGGGGTTTGAACCCCCTAAACCCCCCCCCTTACCTACGTGCCTGTAGTTCCTCACCCACACGGGAGATTTTTTAACCCTAGCCCCCCCCCCCACTAAAATCTCTATTTTTATGATTTTTACAGTAATTCGATTATTTTTTTTTTACTTACAATGGGAGGGGTTTGAACCCCCTAAACCCCCCCCCCCTTACCTACGTGCCTGTAGTTCCTCACCCACACGGAGATTTTTTAACCCTAGCCCCCCCCCCCCCACTAAAATCTCTATTTTTATGATTTTTACAGTTATTCGATTATTTTTTTTTTACTTACAATGGGAGGGGCTTGAACCCCCTACCCCCCCCCTTACCTACGTGCCTGTAGTTCCTCACCCACACGGGAGATTTTTTAACCCTAGCCCCCCCCCCCACTAAAATCTCTATTTTTATGATTTTTACAGTAATTCGATTATTTTTTTTTTACTTACAATGGGAGGGGTTTGAACCCCCTAAACCCCCCCCCCCTTACCTACGTGCCTGTAGTTCCTCACCCACACGGGAGATTTTTTAACCCTAGCCCCCCCCCCCACTAAAATCTCTATTTTTATGATTTTTACAGTAATTCGATTATTTTTTTTTACTTACAATGGGAGGGGTTTGAACCCCCTAAACCCCCCCCCTTACCTACGTGCCTGTAGTTCCTCACCCACACGGGAGATTTTTTAACCCTAGCCCCCCCCCCCCACTAAAATCTCTATTTTTATGATTTTTACAATATTTTTTTTTTAATTACAATGGGAGGGGTTTGAACCCCCTAAACCCCCCTTACCTACGTGCCTGTAGTTCCTCACCCACACGGGAGATTTTTTAACCCTAGCCCCCCCCCCCCCCACTAAAATCTCTATTTTTATGATTTTTACAGTAATTCGATTATTTTTTTTTTACTTACAATGGGAGGGGCTTGAACCCCCTAAACCCCCCCTTACCTACGTGCCTGTAGTTCCTCACCCACACGGGAGATTTTTTAACCCTAGCCCCCCCCCTAAAATCTCTATTTTTATGATTTTTACAGTAATTCATTTTTTTTTTATTTTACTTACAATGGGAGGGGTTTGAACCCCCTAAACCCCCCCTTACCTACGTGCCTGTAGTTCCTCACCCACACGGGAGATTTTTTAACCCTAGCCCCCCCCCCCCCCCCTGAAATCTCTATTTTTATGATTTTTACAGTAATTCATTTTTTTTTATTTTACTTACAATGGGAGGGGTTTGAACCCCCTAAACCCCCCCTTACCTACGTGCCTGTAGTTCCTCACCCACACGGGAGATTTTTTAACCCTAGCCCCCCCCCCCCTAAAATCTCTATTTTTATGATTTTTACAGTAATTCATTTTACTTACAATGGGAGGGGTTTGAACCCCCTAAACCCCCCCTTACCTACGTGCCTGTAGTTCCTCACCCACACGGGAGATTTTTTAACCCTAGCCCCCCCCCTAAAATCTCTATTTTTATGATTTTTACAGTAATTCATTTTTTTTTATTTTACTTACAATGGGAGGGGTTTGAACCCCCTAAACCCCCCCTTACCTACGTGCCTGTAGTTCCTCACCCACACGGGAGATTTTTTAACCCTAGCCCCCCCCCCCCCTAAAATCTCTATTTTTATGATTTTTACAGTAATTCATTTTTTTTTATTTTACTTACAATGGGAGGGGTTTGAACCCCCTAAACCCCCCCTTACCTACGTGCCTGTAGTTCCTCACCCACACGGGAGATTTTTTAACCCTAGCCCCCCCCCCCCCCTAAAATCTCTATTTTTATGATTTTTACAGTAATTCATTTTTTTTTATTTTACTTACAATGGGAGGGGTTTGAACCCCCTAACCCCCCCCTTACCTACGTGAATGTAGTTCCTCACCCACACGGGAGATTTTTTAACCCTAGCCCCCCCCCCTAAAATCTCTATTTTTATGATTTTTACAGTAATTCATTTTTTTTTATTTTACTTACAATGGGAGGGGTTTGAACCCCCTAAACCCCCCTTACCTACGTGCCTGTAGTTCCTCACCCACACGGGAGATTTTTTAACCCTAGCCCCCCCCCCCTAAAATCTCTATTTTTATGATTTTTACAGTAATTCATTTTTTTTTATTTTACTTACAATGGGAGGGGTTTGAACCCCCTAAAGCCCCCCTTACCTACGTGCCTGTAGTTCCTCACCCACACGGGAGATTTTTTAACCCTAGCCCCCCCCCCCCCCTAAAATCTCTATTTTTATGATTTTTACAGTAATTCATTTTTTTTTATTTTACTTACAATGGGAGGGGTTTGAACCCCCTAAACCCCCCCCTTACCTACGTGCCTGTAGTTCCTCACCCACACGGGAGATTTTTTAACCCTAGCCCCCCCCCCCCTAAAATCTCTATTTTTATGATTTTTACAGTAATTCATTTTTTTTTATTTTACTTACAATGGGAGGGGTTTGAACCCCCTAAACCCCCCCTTACCTACGTGCCTGTAGTTCCTCACCCACACGGGAGATTTTTTAACCCTAGCCCCCCCCCCCCCCCCCCCCTAAAATCTCTATTTTTATGATTTTTACAGTAATTCATTTTTTTTTATTTTACTTACAATGGGAGGGGTTTGAACCCCCTAAACCCCCCCTTACCTACGTGCCTGTAGTTCCTCACCCACACGGGAGATTTTTTAACCCTAGCCCCCCCCCCCTAAAATCTCTATTTTTATGATTTTTACAGTAATTCATTTTTTTTTATTTTACTTACAATGGGAGGGGTTTGAACCCCCTAAACCCCCCCTTACCTACGTGCCTGTAGTTCCTCACCCACACGGGAGATTTTTTAACCCTAGCCCCCCCCCCTAAAATCTCTATTTTTATGATTTTTACAGTAATTCATTTTTTTTTATTTTACTTACAATGGGAGGGGTTTGAACCCCCTAAACCCCCCCTTACCTACGTGCCTGTAGTTCCTCACCCACACGGGAGATTTTTTAACCCTAGCCCCCCCCCCCCCTAAAATCTCAATTTTTATGATTTTTACAGTAATTCATTTTTTTTTATTTTACTTACAATGGGAGGGGTTTGAACCCCCTAAACCCCCCCCCTTACCTACGTGCCTGTAGTTCCTCACCCACACGGGAGATTTTTTAACCCTAGCCCCCCCCCCCCCACTAAAATCTCTATTTTTATGATTTTTACAGTAATTCGATTATTTTTTTTTTACTTACAATGGGAGGGGTTTGAACCCCCTAAACCCCCCCCCTTACCTACGTGCCTGTAGTTCCTCACCCACACGGGAGATTTTTTAACCCTAGCCCCCCCCCCCACTAAAATCTCTATTTTTATGATTTTTACAGTAATTCGATTATTTTTTTTTTACTTACAATGGGAGGGGCTTGAACCCCCTAACCCCCCCCCTTACCTACGTGCCTGTAGTTCCTCACCCACACGGGAGATTTTTTAACCCTAGCCCCCCCCCCCACTAAAATCTCTATTTTTATGATTTTTACAATATTTTTTTTTTACTTACAATGGGAGGGGTTTGAACCCCCTAAACCCCCCCTTACCTACGTGCCTGTAGTTCCTCACCCACACGGGAGATTTTTTTAACCCTAGCCCCCCCCCCCCCCACTAAAATCTCTATTTTTATGATTTTTACAGTAATTCGATTATTTTTTTTTTACTTACAATGGGAGGGGCTTGAACCCCCTAAACCCCCCCCCCTTACCTACGTGCCTGTAGTTCCTCACCCACACGGGAGATTTTTTAACCCTAGCCCCCCCCCCCACTAAAATCTCTATTTTTATGATTTTTACAGTAATTCGATTATTTTTTTTTTACTTACAATGGGAGGGGTTTGAACCCCCTAAACCCCCCCCCCTTACCTACGTGCCTGTAGTTCCTCACCCACACGGGAGATTTTTTAACCCTAGCCCCCCCCCCACTAAAATCTCTATTTTTATGATTTTTACAATATTTTTTTTTACTTACAATGGGAGGGGTTTGAACCCCCTAAACCCCCCCTTACCTACGTGCCTGTAGTTCCTCACCCACACGGGAGATTTTTTAACCCTAGCCCTCCCCCCCTAAAATCTCTATTTTTATGATTTTTACAGTAATTCATTTTTTTTTATTTTACTTACAATGGGAGGGGTTTGAACCCCCTAAACCCCCCCTTACCTACGTGCCTGTAGTTCCTCACCCACACGGGAGATTTTTTAACCCTAGCCCCCCCCCCTAAAATCTCTATTTTTATGATTTTTACAGTAATTCATTTTTTTTTATTTTACTTACAATGGGAGAGGTTTGAACCCCCTAAACCCCCCCTTACCTACGTGCCTGTAGTTCCTCACCCACACGGGAGATTTTTTAACCCTAGCCCCCCCCCCCTAAAATCTCTATTTTTATGATTTTTACAGTAATTCATTTTTTTTTATTTTACTTACAATGGGAGGGGTTTGAACCCCCTAAACCCCCCCTTACCTACGTGCCTGTAGTTCCTCACCCACACGGGAGATTTTTTAACCCTAGCCCCCCCCCCCCCTAAAATCTCTATTTTTATGATTTTTACAGTAATTCATTTTTTTTTATTTTACTTACAATGGGAGGGGTTTGAACCCCCTAAACCCCCCCTTACCTACGTGCCTGTAGTTCCTCACCCACACGGGAGATTTTTTAACCCTAGCCCCCCCCCCCCCCTAAAATCTCTATTTTTATGATTTTTACAGTAATTCATTTTTTTTTATTTTACTTACAATGGGAGGGGTTTGAACCCCCTAAACCCCCCCTTACCTACGTGCATGTAGTTCCTCACCCACACGGGAGATTTTTTAACCCTAGCCCCCCCCCCCCCCCCCACTAAAATCTCTATTTTTATGATTTTTACAGTAATTCGATTATTTTTTTTTTACTTACAATGGGAGGGGCTTGAACCCCCTAACCCCCCCCCTTACCTACGTGCCTGTAGTTCCTCACCCACACGGGAGATTTTTTAACCCTAGCCCCCCCCCCCACTAAAATCTCTATTTTTATGATTTTTACAGTAATTCGATTATTTTTTTTTTACTTACAATGGGAGGGGTTTGAACCCCCTAAACCCCCCCCCCTTACCTACGTGCCTGTAGTTCCTCACCCACACGGGAGATTTTTTAACCCTAGCCCCCCCCCCCACTAAAATCTCTATTTTTATGATTTTTACAATATTTTTTTTTACTTACAATGGGAGGGGTTTGAACCCCCTAAACCCCCCCTTACCTACGTGCCTGTAGTTCCTCACCCACACGGGAGATTTTTTAACCCTAGCCCCCCCCCCCCCTAAAATCTCTATTTTTATGATTTTTACAGTAATTCATTTTTTTTTATTTTACTTACAATGGGAGGGGTTTGAACCCCCTAAACCCCCCCCTTACCTACGTGCCTGTAGTTCCTCACCCACACGGGAGATTTTTTAACCCTAGCCCCCCCCCCCCCTAAAATCTCTATTTTTATGATTTTTACAGTAATTCATTTTTTTTTATTTTACTTACAATGGGTGAGGTTTGAACCCCCTAAACCCCCCCTTACCTACGTGCCTGTAGTTCCTCACCCACACGGGAGATTTTTTAACCCTAGCCCCCCCCCCCCCTAAAATCTCTATTTTTATGATTTTTACAGTAATTCATTTTTTTTATTTTACTTACAATGGGAGGGGTTTGAACCCCCTAAACCCCCCCTTACCTACGTGCCTGTAGTTCCTCACCCACACGGGAGATTTTTTAACCCTAGCCCCCCCCCCCTAAAATCTCTATTTTTATGATTTTTACAGTAATTCATTTTTTTTTATTTTACTTACAATGGGAGGGGTTTGAACCCCCTAAACCCCCCCTTACCTACGTGCCTGTAGTTCCTCACCCACACGGGAGATTTTTTAACCCTAGCCCCCCCCCCCCCTAAAATCTCTATTTTTATGATTTTTACAGTAATTAATTTTTTTTTATTTTACTTACAATGGGAGGGGTTTGAACCCCCTAAAGCCCCCCCTTACCTACGTGCCTGTAGTTTCTCACCCACACGGGAGATTTTTTAACCCTAGCCCCCCCCCCTAAAATCTCTATTTTTATGATTTTTACAGTAATTCATTTTTTTTTATTTTACTTACAATGGGAGGGGTTTGAACCCCCTAAACCCCCCCCCCTTACCTACGTGCCTGTAGTTCCTCACCCACACGGGAGATTTTTTAACCCTAGCCCCCCCCCCCCTAAAATCTCTATTTTTATGATTTTTACAGTAATTCATTTTTTTTTTATTTTACTTACAATGGGAGGGGTTTGAACCCCCTAAACCCCCCCTTACCTACGTGCCTGTAGTTCCTCACCCACACGGGATATTTTTTAACCCTAGCCCCCCCCCCCTAAAATCTCTATTTTTATGATTTTTACAGTAATTCATTTTTTTTTATTTTACTTACAATGGGAGGGGTTTGAACCCCCTAAACCCCCCCTTACCTACGTGCCTGTAGTTCCTCACCCACACGGGAGATTTTTTAACCCTAGCCCCCCCCCCCCTAAAATCTCTATTTTTATGATTTTTACAGTAATTCATTTTTTTTTATTTTACTTACAATGGGAGGGGTTTGAACCCCCTAAACCCCCCCTTACCTACGTGCCTGTAGTTCCTCACCCACACGGGAGATTTTTTAACCCTAGCCCCCCCCCCCCTAAAATCTCTATTTTTATGATTTTTACAGTAATTCATTTTTTTTTATTTTACTTACAATGGGAGGGGTTTGAACCCCCTAAACCCCCCCTTACCTACGTGCCTGTAGTTCCTCACCCACACGGGAGATTTTTTAACCCTAGCCCCCCCCCCCCTAAAATCTCTATTTTTATGATTTTTACAGTAATTCATTTTTTTTTATTTTACTTACAATGGGAGGGGTTTGAACCCCCTAAAGCCCCCCTTACCTACGTGCCTGTAGTTCCTCACCCACACGGGAGATTTTTTAACCCTAGCCCCCCCCCTAAAATCTCTATTTTTATGATTTTTACAGTAATTCATTTTTTTTTATTTTACTTACAATGGGAGGGGTTTGAACCCCCTAAACCCCCCCTTACCTACGTGCCTGTAGTTCCTCACCCACACGGGAGATTTTTTAACCCTAGCCCCCCCCCCCTAAAATCTCTATTTTTATGATTTTTACAGTAATTCATTTTTTTTTATTTTACTTACAATGGGAGGGGTTTGAACCCCCTAAACCCCCCCTTACCTACGTGCCTGTAGTTCCTCACCCACACGGGAGATTTTTTAACCCTAGCCCCCCCCCCCCCTAAAATCTCTATTTTTATGATTTTTACAGTAATTCATTTTTTTTTATTTTACTTACAATGGGAGGGGTTTGAACCCCCTAAACCCCCCCTTACCTACGTGCCTGTAGTTCCTCACCCACACGGGAGATTTTTTAACCCTAGCCCCCCCCCCCTAAAATCTCTATTTTTATGATTTTTACAGTAATTCATTTTTTTTTATTTTACTTACAATGGGAGGGGTTTGAACCCCCTAAACCCCCCCTTACCTACGTGCCTGTAGTTCCTCACCCACACGGGAGATTTTTTAACCCTAGCCCCCCCCCCCCCTAAAATCTCTATTTTTATGATTTTTACAGTAATTCATTTTTTTTTATTTTACTTACAATGGGAGGGGTTTGAACCCCCTAAACCCCCCCTTACCTACGTGCCTGTAGTTCCTCACCCACACGGGAGATTTTTTAACCCTAGCCCCCCCCCCCCCCTAAAATCTCTATTTTTATGATTTTTACAGTAATTCATTTTTTTTTATTTTACTTACAATGGGAGGGGTTTGAACCCCCTAAACCCCCCCTTACCTACGTGCCTGTATTTCCTCACCCACACGGGAGATTTTTTAACCCTAGCCCCCCCCCCCCCTAAAATCTCTATTTTTATGATTTTTACAGTAATTCATTTTTTTTTATTTTACTTACAATGGGAGGGGTTTGAACCCCCTAAACCCCCCCCCCTTACCTACGTGCCTGTAGTTCCTCACCCACACGGGAGATTTTTTAACCCTAGCCCCCCCCCCCCTAAAATCTCTATTTTTATGATTTTTACAGTAATTCATTTTTTTTTATTTTACTTACAATGGGAGGGGTTTGAACCCCCTAAACCCCCCCTTACCTACGTGCCTGTAGTTCCTCACCCACACGGGAGATTTTTTAACCCTAGCCCCCCCCCCTAAAATCTCTATTTTTATGATTTTTACATTAATTCATTTTTTTTTATTTTACTTACAATGGGAGGGGTTTGAACCCCCTAAAGCCCCCCTTACCTACGTGCCTGTAGTTCCTCACCCACACGGGAGATTTTTTATCCCTAGCCCCCCCCCCCCTAAAATCTCTATTTTTATGATTTTTACAGTAATTCATTTTTTTTATTTTACTTACAATGGGAGGGGTTTGAACCCCCTAAACCCCCCCTTACCTACGTGCCTGTAGTTCCTCACCCACACGGGAGATTTTTAACCCTAGCCCCCCCCCCCCCCCCTAAAATCTCTATTTTTATGATTTTTACAGTAATTCATTTTTTTTTATTTTACTTACAATGGGAGGGGTTTGAACCCCCTAAACCCCCCCTTACCTACGTGCCTGTATTTCCTCACCCACACGGGAGATTTTTTAACCCTAGCCCCCCCCCCCCTAAAATCTCTATTTTTATGATTTTTACAGTAATTCATTTTTTTTTATTTTACTTACAATGGGAGGGGTTTGAACCCCCTAAACCCCCCCCCCTTACCTACGTGCCTGTAGTTCCTCACCCACACGGGAGATTTTTTAACCCTAGCCCCCCCCCCCCTAAAATCTCTATTTTTATGATTTTTACAGTAATTCATTTTTTTTTATTTTACTTACAATTTGAGGGGTTTGAACCCCCTAAACCCCCCCTTACCTACGTGCCTGTAGTTCCTCACCCACACGGGAGATTTTTTAACCCTAGCCCCCCCCCCTAAAATCTCTATTTTTATGATTTTTACATTAATTCATTTTTTTTTATTTTACTTACAATGGGAGGGGTTTGAACCCCCTAAAGCCCCCCTTACCTACGTGCCTGTAGTTCCTCACCCACACGGGAGATTTTTTATCCCTAGCCCCCCCCCCCTAAAATCTCTATTTTTATAATTTTTACAGTAATTCATTTTTTTTTATTTTACTTACAATGGGAGGGGTTTGAACCCCCTAAACCCCCCCTTACCTACGTGCCTGTAGTTCCTCACCCACACGGGAGATTTTTTAACCCTAGCCCCCCCCCCCCCTAAAATCTCTATTTTTATGATTTTTACAGTAATTCATTTTTTTTTATTTTACTTACAATGGGAGGGGTTTGAACCCCCTAAAGCCCCCCTTACCTACGTGCCTGTAGTTCCTCACCCACACGGGAGATTTTTTAACCCTAGCCCCCCCCCCCCCTAAAATCTCTATTTTTATGATTTTTACAGTAATTCATTTTTTTTTATTTTACTTACAATGGGAGGGGTTTGAACCCCCTAAACCCCCCCTTACCTACGTGCCTGTAGTTCCTCACCCACACGGGAGATTTTTTAACCCTAGCCCCCCCCCTAAAATCTCTATTTTTATGATTTTTACAGTAATTCATTTTTTTTTATTTTACTTACAATGGGAGGGGTTTGAACCCCCTAAAGCCCCCCTTACCTACGTGCCTGCACGCCAGTATAATTTGTTGGATATTCTGGACGACTTTCTAGTATTTTTGTAGCGAAGCTGGCAACCCTCCGATCTCAAGATCACTACTTTTCTATGTAAATTCCATTTCACGAATTCGAACCACCAATCCTCTGATTAGTAGCTGAACGCCTTACCGACTGAGCAACTGGGGCTCTTTTCACTTTTGCTTTGGCGATTTCGAAATCTGAAACATAGTAACCTCGAGTTTGATGCAATTAAACTAATCGTCTGAAAATTGGATCCTTTTTTTTTAGTTGCTCAACGAATAAAACTTGCAGTACAATTATTGCTCGTGCGCGGTTAACCTACATCCATAATTCGGTGATAACAATAACATTAAGGATAAAAAAAATTATAATAAACCTCTCTATATATTGGCACATATTCAATTATATAACATCGTAGTCACCTGTTTTTTCTCCTCTTTTACATCCTGATCTTTGAGTAAATGCAATTCGAATGGCGGACTTGTTCCTTTCACTTCATATCCACTGTGTGCTATGGTACCATTTTTATTCGCTGCAAGTTTTGGTTTATCAACCTCAAGGTAATCGTTAATTACAGGTGGCATATTAGCTTTCTTGGTAGCAGTTATGATGTAGGGTTTCGGAAACGATAACGACTGCTGCATGGCTGTCAACAATAGACGAATATCCGGGGTCAGTCTGTCTTCCAATATCTGGAGACCATGGATAGCCTGTTGCAAGTTAAAGAGATGGCAGTCAACTGACATATGGGTGATTGTTACAAGTACAGATAGATCATGAGATTAATCATTCTTTAAATGTACAACTGTTAAAAATAGGTTCTTGAAAATAAGTAAAATGTGCTCATTTTTGATTACATTCGATACTTATCATAGCTCTGAATACATGTTTCATTTTTAAAAAAGACATCTACTGAAAAATGAGTAAAAAGAGCAGTTGCTTGCTTACATAGACTGCCTTCATAAATTACTTTCAATAAATTTCAACAATTACAACCAGGACTTACCGGGAATCGAACGCAATCCGTCTACCTGATGTCGTCCGCACAAGTCCAGGGCGACGGGAAGAAGTTATAAACAGAAGTAATGTTAAAAAGGCGGGGCAAAAGAATGGGAAGTAAGATAATTGAGTCGTAATAACTCTGTTTCCATTTAAGCAATCGACATAAAATAATGTAGAAGACCATCCTTCTGAACAAATATTTTAAGTTTGCCAGGTCGCTTTGTTAAGATGGCTTGAACAGAAGCCGAGATTAGCAATATTAACCATACTGCTGATTTTTAAGAAAGCACGATTACTTAAATTTGATTACGTCAATGCTTATTTACGATGTCATTGTACTCAAAGAAACACGAGTACGTCCATGTACTCATTTTCAAGTAGATTTTTTACAGTGTATCAGGGCCTGATATCTGAATAGGCCCTGAGTAGAATCAAGCATAATTATAGAATTAATTCGCAATGCATTCCCGGAAGACTAAAATTAGATTGCACAATGACAACAAAGTTGGCTTTACAAATGGGTAAAAATGAAAGTTATCTGTTCCTATTGGTCAATGAGAAATTTTTCCACCACTCTTACTTTTGCTAATTCTTCGCGATGATTTTTGGCGCTTCCTGTTGGGATGTTGGCGCGAAGCATTTGAAGGTCCCGGATTATTTCGCCAAGTTCCAGTATGATCTCAGCCTTGGCTTCTTTTTCTTCCACATTTGCATCCCTAGAAAATGCACCACGAAACTTTCATGAGTTGTCTATCAAACCTTCACACCAAGAAAGGTTCCGCCCGATTTCGATTGCAAAGCCACATAATTTAACTTTAAAGGCTTTAGAATTTAACTTCAACATACGTCGACATTGTATTGTAGTTCTTTACCCTGTCGAGGTCTCGCATACAGGTTTAATGAGATTTTACCATTGCACTGAGCCTTCTAGACCTTCGAGCATGGATCCTTCATAGTAGAGAAAACATAATGTTATAATCTCGCTAACATCAAAAGTGAGGCCAACATGTATGGCCTCAGACACGTGGTTAATTACGTCATTCCATTCATAAATATTCACTGTTACACATAACCCAATTCATCAGCCAATCGCCAGTATTTTTTAATTCATAATTTTGAAAAGAAATCACGTGTTTGAGGCCATTCGGTCTGACATGTTGGTTTCACGATTATGACGTCATATTCGCTCTACTACAGTCCATTCATGCTCGAAGTTCTAGATTCAAATGCGACCCCTGCTGGGTTAACAATGCAGAGCTGTGCTTGAGAGACACAATCCAAGGCGATTCGAATTAGAGGTGGGACACAATTGGAAAAATAAGGACTGAGATAGAGTATTCTTGTAAGGGGCCGTCGCTTATTACGCCACGCGCATCTCGATTTAATCCGCTTTTGGTTGTTTCTTTAACGGAATTTTCCCAAAACTTTTTACTTCAGGTAAAACTATTTTGTTGTTACTTTCCCGAATGTTACAATAATTAAAAGAAATAAACCAACAACCACTCGAATCTCTGGTCACCCTTTTCTCTCTACTAACGAAACCATCTGGTCGAATAGATAATTTATTCGTTTTTGCGAGCCTCTCAACGTAATAAGTGACGGTCCCTAATGTGATGCCTGTCCAGTGAGAATCTTTCCATTTCGTCCCGCCCCCGATTCGATTAACTTTGCCTTGAGGAGCGCTAGTTTTGCAGGGTTAATAAGATAGCCGTTTTGGAGTAAAACATTAAAGACTAAAATATATAACAAAAATTTAATTTCTATTTCCAATGTTCGGTTTCGGTACCACCCATGTTGTCAAAATGTGACTAATTATATTTTCTTCAGAAACTATTTTGCTTACACAGAATTTTTCCGTTCCTACTCGTATCACAACCATTCGCTTAACGTAGTGCAAAGTTTGATCTGTCCAACTATGCACTTTGTGTGTGACTAAAATGTTACTTGCATATTTATTATTTAAGAATAATTACATTATTACTTGAAAATAATCAATCAAAACTTAATAATGCAAAATACGCAATTGCAATTTCATTACGTGAAAACTCAGCATTGCATTTTATAACTTTAAATGCTTCAAACGGATTTTATTATATAGTGTACAATATAAAAAAGTAATTTTTTATATTTGGTCTTGTTCAATAGAGAATTAAGCAACCGTGTAAAATCTAAAAATAAACAAAATACATACGGGACATGAATAGTAACCACGAACGTCCACCTGAATAGCTTGTTGATCTTCCTTCAGTAAGCGAAGTTTTTGTTGGCGACTAATCACTATTTCTATTAGCTGGTGAAATGGCGTTACGCGTGAAACCCTTCTGGCCAAGCTCCGACACAACCACACTTTTTTATTTTAATTTGTACCCTTCACACAATTTTTACACAAATTTCGAATAGCATTAAATCTTAACTTATTATAGGACATTTGGCGCGGGATTTTTTTTCTTGGTGTCGAAAAAGTTGCCAAAGCGGTTTTTCGATTTGCACCGATGAATTTTAGAATTTAGTATCAACTTTTATGTAACAGAATCGGTTATTAAACTTTCCTGGTGTTTAAAATTATTGACCGACACTCTTAAGCGCACGTATCGTTCACTAATGTCACACGCTCGTACCTTGATCATGTCTCCGGGCAATTATAGTCTGCGTCCTCCGACTATTCAGCATCAAAGCTGTTACCCCCTTCGAGCAGTTGATTATGGTACATAAATCCGAAAAAACTTACCCATAAAACAACTCCATAAAAAGTGTCCTTTCCTACAACTGTAGTATCCAGGAAAATTAAACAGAATTTTTATAATCCATGTCATGAAAAGTCATGATGGAGTTGCCGTAATATACATTTATCACCCAAAAAAGAATCTGCGCCAAATGTTCTGTAATACATCTATACCATAAAGATACACACATTAATCAAATATTACTTGGAACTCGTAACGTGGGGCCGTGGACCAGTTTTGGGAAGCTGTATGAGGGACAGGATGGGCGATCCGCCTATCCCAGAGAGCTCGTACTCTATCACCTCAAGATCCTCATATTCAGGAATTTCAAACAACACACCTTCCATGCCATCTGTTAATTGAACAAAAATAATTGAAACAATGACTAACAATTGTTAATTAAACAACTGACCGTGAGCTCGTTACCCTAACTTCTCAGCCACCACGCGGCCCAATAAATAAACGTTGCATCTTTTTAAAATGTATTAATTAACGAAGTAAATATTCAACTACATATATCACTTGTCTTGATGGATAAAGAACTCTATATAAGCAGAGTTGGCTTTAGTTCACAATATATGTGCCATTCTAAATTTTCAAGCAGATTTCATGTCCTGTAAATAATTAATTTTATTTCCTGTCAGCCTTTAGCTATTTTTATCTCATGTTACTTCTTCATAATAGTTTATTTCATATGAGGCCTATTTTATAAAAATTGTAACTAACTGTACGGGAAATTAAAAGAAAAATCACAATAGCCCAAGCCTAATACACAGTACATACCAATTGCTACATGATCCAGCTTCTTTGCCACAGGAAATGCATCTGCCAGTAACTGTATTGATAGTAGAAGTATCACTATAATCATCACTGTAGGAAAACACACAACTTTTAGAAAGCTAGAATACAAATGCCATTTATTAACTGTCTAGGATAGGTGGGTGTTAATTGGGTGAAACTAGTCGATAGTTCATCCCAGAAAATTTCTAGAAATTTTTCTAGAAAGTTCGCACTTCATAGTATAAAAATTCCCATATTTAAGGTTTCTATTGGTAAATTTCGATTTACACAGGCGGAAGCTTTAGGAAAACCAGTGAAGTGAGATTCAGTTTGTTTAGCATATGACCGAAAAATATATGACATCGATATATTTACATACCTCGACATATTGAGACAATGCAATTATTATCTAGCCTGTAACACATCAGCAGAAATTATCGCTACAGTTTCATTTCTAAAACTTCATTTCTTACCTACAAATGTCATTTTGGGACTTGTAAAATCAGGTATAAACTAAATTTACTTCAAATGGTCAGTTCGCTATATTTCGAATAAATAGCAATTATTAATAAAGATTTCTCGAATCATATATTTCTGATTTACTGTTTTATCATACATAACACTAATATACTATAAAAAATAGCAAAAAATACAAATTTATAACATAAGGTATTTCTATATAGAACATAAGGTATATAACATAAGGTATTTCTATATTGAAACATAAGGTATATAACATAAGGTATTTCTATATTGAAACATAAGGTATATAACATAAGGTATTTCTATATAGAAGCAAAAACGAACAAATTACTTACTGTAAGTAAAATTGACTATTCTTCAACAACCACTGAAAGATATTTTATCTATACTTATTACTACGTTTTTGTGTAGACTTGTCTTGGAGAAGCCTTTTCGTCTAATAATGCCAGAACTCCTTCAGCATACTGGGATATGCTTGAAGAAACGTGAGAAACAATATTTGTTGATGAGCAGGTGTCTATGACATCTTGAAATACTTTGCGTATCACATGCAGCGGTAATATATGTACAAAGCGGCGTTTTTATTGAATATCGCACCTACTTTGTGCGTATATATGCAGTGGTGACTAGTACATAAGGGTCGAAGGGGGGCCGGGCCCCGTCACTTTTTTGGATCCTGGCCCTACTAATTCTGAAATATTTTTATAGATGGGAAATGTCCGACAATTGCTCGAATTGCTCCGACAATTATTGCTTCTCAAAGCAAATACTTCTGCGAGTATTGGCGACCTCACTGTTAAAAATAGGTACTGAAATATAAGTAAAATGTACTCATTTTTGAGTACATTCGATGCTTATCATGGCTCCGAATACATCTTTCAATTTTGAATAAGTCAAACACGAGTATAATGAATAAAAAGAGCAGATGCTAGCCTACTAGGACTGCCTTCATAAATCACTTTCAATAAATATCGACAAGAATTACTGGGAATCGGAACAAGGCAACGCTGTTCAGAGCGTTACCCGTTAAATTACCAGGACGACTTGACGAAGTTATGAACAGAAGACTTGTTAAAAAGGTGTGTTAAAAGAATGGGAAGTAATATAATTAAGTTGTAAAAACTCAGTTTCCATTTCAGCAATCGACGTCAAATAAAGTGGAAAGCCATCTCCTGAACAACTATTTTAAGTTTGTCAGGTCACTTTGTTAAGACGGCTTGAATAGAAGCTGATATTAGCAATATTAAATCACACTGCTCTTTTTCAATAAAAGACGGTAACTTATAAATTTGAGTACGTCATCGCTCATTGACAATGCAATTGTAGTCAAAGAAAAAACGAGTAGGTTCATGTACTCATTTTTAAGTAACTATTTTTTACAGTGCTGAATTATTTTTCCAAATCATTTTTTTGTTTTTGATTTCAAATACGCGATTTTCAAAATACAGTGGCCGAATTTTTGAAGTTATAGATCTTCTATCAGCATCTATTATAGAAAGGATACGTCCTATAATACCGGTAAACATGAAAAAAGTAACTGAAGTTCTTCTTTAAAAGATGACACATTATGTGCCATCATAATAAACGGAAGTGGCCATCAAATTTTCGATTTTAAAGCTGATCAAGCAGTTAAGAAATGAGATAAAACCTCGTGTTATAGAACGTTACGTTAAGAATATTAAAATACAAATAAAATGTTAAAACTATGCTATAAAAATACATAACATTTAATCGTGTTTCGAGAGATATCTCCCTTCATCAGCAAAAAGGAAAAGTCAGTGTGCACAACAAAATGAAAATAAACCCAAAATTGAAAGTGTTTACAAAGAACAAAAACTTTCTCAATCGGTTGGAGTTAAGTGCCATCCTTCGAGCATGAATGGACTGTAGTAGAGCGAATATGACGCCTTCATCGTGATGCAAACATCTCAGACCTGATGGCACCAGACACGTGACTTCCTTTCAAAATTTACGAATGAAAAAACGTTCGCGATTGACTCGTGATTGGGAAATAATAGTAAATGTATTACTTCATGAAGTACAGGATATTTTTATGAATGAACTAGAAAACATTTATGAATGGATGACGTGGTAAATCACGTATCTGAGGCCATACATGTTGGCCTCACTTTGATGTTAGCGAGATTATAACCTTATGATTTCTCTACTTGAGGGATCCATGCTCGAAGGTTCCAACAAGCGGTAAATACCAGAACAGCAAAGGTTTCATTGACAATCTAATCACTATTGCTAAAAATATGACCGGTTACATAATAAAAATAAATAAAAACATTGAGACAATATTTTGGGGTTTTAAATTTAATTCAAATGTCCTTTTTCTAACCAAAAGTACACATTTATAACAACCCTTTTCATAAAGGCATCTGTAATGCTAAAACGGATATTCTTAGCTAGAACATTTATGAACATCGGCTTCATGTTCAACATTGGTAGTATTTTCACTGAGTGATGTCGCACGATTAAAACCTCGAAGCCGATCTCCAGGAATTCCCAAGTCTTCTGGGAAAAATTCTTTTGGAATTTCCTTTTTCTAACCAAAAGTACACATTTATAACAACCATTTTCATAAAGACATCTGTAATGCTAAAACGGATATTCTTAGCTAGAACATTTATGAACATCGCCTTCATGTTCCACATTGGTAGCATTTTCACTTAGTGATGTCGCACGATTAAAATCTCAAAGGCAATCTCCAGGAATTCCCAAGTCTTCTGGAAATATCTTTTGGAATTTCCTTTTTCTAACCAAAAGTACACATTTTTAACAACCCTTTTCAAGAAGACATCTGTAACGCTAAACCGGAAATTCTTAGCTAGAACATTTATGAACATCGCCTTCATGTTCCACATTGGTAGCACTTAGTGATGTCGCACGATTAAAATCGCGAAGGCAATCTCCAGGAATTCCCAAGTCTTCTGGAAATATCTTTTGGAATTTCCTTTTTCTAACCAAAAGTACACATTTATAACAACCCTTTTCATAAAGACATCTGTAAAGCTAAAACGGATATTCTTAGATAGAACATTTATGAACATCGCCTTCATGTTCAACATTGGTAGCATTTTCACTTAGTGATGTCGCACGAATAAAATCTTGAAGCCATCTCCGGGAATTCCCAAGTCTTCTGGCAAAAAATCTTTTGGAATTCCAAGACCTCCTCGCATGCAATGTTTTTCTGAACGAAACCGCCTTCCTTTATTGGTGCATTTCGACGACATCTTGGTCTCAGCATTTTTCAACGACCATTCACTGCTCGATATAGAATCACAGATTTCAGACTTCCTGGTGCAAAACTTCGAATCGTTCGATGTCCTCGATGGAAGGGAGAATCGAAGAATCGAGTCGTCATCGTCGTCACTGGAAATCGTCGAGGCATACGAATCATTTCTGTGCTGCTTGAAGCTACCTTCCAAGCTGGACTCAGAGTCGTCCAAGTCGCTCTCGGAATCATGCACTCCCGGAAGACTCTGTAAGAATAAAAGAAATTTGGGGCTATAATTAACATTGTGTTATCAGTAACGTAGTGCCGACGCCATAAAAGGGGAAATATGAATGGTTGACATTTTGTAGTCCTCATTTAACACTTTTCTAAATTCATTTCTTTTTCACGGGAGAAAGATAAAACCGTAACACATAGCAACCAGGGGGGTAAATTCATTCAAAAAATTAAATTTTAAAAAATGACTGTTTCCCTCCCCCCCTTTAATTTTTATTACCCCCCTCCCCCCTTGATTTTAATTTATTATTTATGTGCAGATAAAATTTTAATCGAGCTAAGGAAAGAAAACGCAGCTGTTTTCCGGGAGAAGGCTAGTGAGAGGGTGTGCAGGGTTGATCCCCCTAGTGCAGGGGTCGACAACCTATTGAAACGGAAGAGCCAAAAGTTACAATTTATAAAATTTCCCAATTTTTAAAGAGCCACTAAAAATTTTCGTTTCAATATTATAGTATTTGCTTATATATAGTATTTGATTTTTGATTTAAAATAAACGGCTTTAAATACGGAAAAATATTTATTCATATAAAAATACAAATGTAGATAGTTACATCAATGGGAGCATTGGCTTTGCATGCCTTTTGAAAGTTTGATTAAATCTGACTTATAACTTGTTGTTTTAAGTTTCAAGCACGACTCTAGATTTTTATTTGTTAGTTGACTTCTAACTTTACTTTTTATTATATTCATGCAAGAGAACGCTTGCTCGCACGAATATGTCGACCTGAAGATCGTCAGCACTCCATATGCCAACTTCTTCACCTCACTGACTGTAGCATTCTGGAAGACTATTCCACGCGCCGAATATGAGGGCCTCAACTCGCGGAATTTCTTTTAGAGCTGTCCACTTGTGCTGCGCGATGTTCATGCATTTCTGGACCACCAACTCTTCCAACTTGCCCTTGAGTTCTGTGAACTTGCCACTCCACAAGTCTTTGGTTTTCAAATCCAGCAATTGTATTTGGAGCGATCCAGCATCAATTCCAAATGGCTCAATGTTGATCTCATTTGTGTTGAGAGGTTTGGTTTTATTAATTAACGTCGCACTAGAGCTGCGCAGTGGGCTATTGGCGACGGTTCGGGGTCAATCTCGAAGGAAAGACCCGGGAACACATACACATTCACCTCGTTATTTTAGAACCATGGTCAGATGACGAGGAAACACCTGAACTGGCACCCAACGCCTTCAATAGACGTCGGGACTTTGGACCCCGATCAGATTTATCGTGCACCAGTCACGTATACACGCCAGTATAATTTGTTGGATATTCTGGACGAGTTTCTAGTATTTTTGTAGCGAAGCTGGCAACCCTCCGATCGCAAGATCACTACTTTTTTACTTTTCTATGTCAAGTCCATTTCACGGATTCGAACCACCAATCCTCTAATTAGTAGCTGAACGCCTTACCAACTGAGCAACTGGGGCTCTTGTGTTGAGAGGATTTACTATGAACGCGAGAGTACTTTTGTTTGTTTTGAATTGCTCGAATCTCTCAGCGAATCCATCCTTCATGTTTTTTAAAGCTACGCTGAAGTAATTCGTGTCAATAGTTGCATTGATCTCATCGCGATATTGCTTCAGATTTTTAAAATGAAGTAATTTACCACTCTCCATGTCTTCAACAAAAATAAGTAATTTTTTTTCGAAACAAACTACTTCTTCAAGCAACGCGTAGGCTAGGTTACCCTTTCCTTGCAGTTTCAGATTTAGTTCATTGAAATTGTGCCGATTTGTAATTAACGATTATGAAAATTGAAACTATTGAGAAATTAGGTACTTAAAAATATATTTTCTTATTTTTTAAGATAATATATTTTCTTATTTTTTAAGATAATATATTTTCTTATTTTTTAAGATAATATATTTTCTTATTTTTTAAGATAATATATTTTCTTAAACTGGAAATGGAACTGGAGAGCCGCAACTTTACATCAAAAGAGCCGCATGCGGCTCGCGAGCCGCAGGTTGCCGACCCCTGCCCTAGTGCAATTGGCTTATTGTTTTTTTATATCACAACTTTTTTAGCCATAATTTCAAAGGGTTTTTAAGAGGGAGGGGGTTAGCGTTTTTAACTTTTCTAAAGTTTTTTTTGTTGTGGGGGGGGGTATATTATACAGGGGTATACGAACATTTTTGACGGATGGTCATTGTTTAGCTATATCGTATCTGTATTGACATATAAACCATTCTTTTTCCTATGCTTTAACTACTTTGTTTATTGCCACTCACTGGCAAATATAACAGGTAGAAAATGAACAGTTGCCACCTGAGCCCCTTGCCTTCAGTCCATTTTGGCCCCCTTGATTCGAGAAATTAAACAAAAGGGCAAGAAAATAAATAATTCTTCAATCTTTTATCATAATTTATTAAACATTTCAATGTATTTTTCTGTATGACTTTTCTTACCAATTCTCATACGAGTAAATAGGGGCCCTTCTTCGACTAGCCGGGGCCCACTCCTTTTTACAAGGCCCGATTACGAAAAGTCCAGTGGAGACAGCTCTTACACTTCACATTTCAGAGAAGCCCACAAATCCTCTACAAGCAAACGCGGTGCCCTGCGTCTGGCCCCTTAACAGACGTAAGACACTGCGCAATTGTAACAGCGGGACACCATGAAGTATAATATAATATTTTAGGATTTATAATACTTTTACTAAATTTTAAGATTTATAATATTTTTACTAGATTTTAAGATTTATAATATTTTTACTAGATTTTAAGATTTATAATATTTTTACTAGATTTATAATATTTCTACTAGATTTTAAGATTTATATTATTTCTACTAGATTTTAAGATTTATAATATTTTTATTAGATTTTAAGATTTATAATATTTTTACTAGATTTTAAGATTTATAATATTTTTTACTAGATTTTAAGATTTATAACATATTTACTAGATTTTAAGATTCTCATTATTTTTGGGAGGCGCTATAGATAATGACACTCGAAAATTAAACCCACACAGTTAAGGTGCATAGAAACTTACGAGATCAGCATTTTCTAATTTTTTTTTTAATATTTTAAATTAAAAACTGTAGCTAAACAGTCTAATCTAAATAAAATTAAAAAATAACAAATTAACTTGTTGGTGCAGGGGCCCTGTGTGAAGGCACCTGTGGCACTCCCCTAAGGGCAGTCTTGATCCCATATACTATACAAACATATAACTTCT
The DNA here is from genome assembly GCA_963932185.1 of Troglohyphantes excavatus. Taxonomy (NCBI): domain Eukaryota; kingdom Metazoa; phylum Arthropoda; class Arachnida; order Araneae; family Linyphiidae; genus Troglohyphantes; species Troglohyphantes excavatus. Next base: position 55,008,264 of record OZ010670.1, read on the forward strand.
CTACCGAATGCATGTATGTATGTATGTATGTATGTATGTGTATATATATATATATATATATATATATATATATATATATATATATATATATATATATATATATATATATATATATATATATATATATATATATATATATATATATATATATATATATATATATATATATATATATATATATATATATATATATACATATATATATATACATATATATATATACATATATATATACATATATATATATATATATTATATACATATATATATATACATATATATATATATACATATATATATACATATAGTCCAGTCAGCAAAGGATTCAATTCGGAAAAAAATCCGGGTAAGCTGGAAACAATTTTAATCTCTTCTAAAAAGTGTTCTGTACGATACATTAATTTTGCACCCTCGCACCACCTCGGCGTTGGCCGCCATCTTGGAAAAATGGCGGCGAAAATCAGTTTTTTGTAATTATCTCGCTAGGTATTAATTATAGAGAAAAAATTTCAATTATAAAATTATTTTTCAAGTCATTTCCAACAAAAATGTAGTTTACACTTTGTTGCTGTGACTCTCCGTTTAGACGCTATACGAGAATGAAGTTGGTATCAAACCACTATGTAGCATGAAAATTCAAGAAATCGCTTAAATATGGCCTTTTTTTGCTCTTACTTTTGCTTAAAATACATTATAACTAGTATTTAAGCAAAATAGATAAATTTGTAATAATTTGCATAATAATTTTTATGGAAAATAGAAGAATGTCGATTATTATGTCAATTAATAATCTGTATTTCATAAACAATCGCACTCACGTTTTTGTCATTCAATGCTTACGTTAAGTACATTATCAATAAATATAACACTGTCTAAAATATTCTTTCAAAAGTTCGTTTATTTAGCTATGGCCAAGCCGATTTGCAAATGTGATAGAAATGATTTAGGTTTACAGGCAGAGATAACCGAATGACATATTGCTGTGCTTTTTCTCTCCTATTGCGAAGTATCTCCTATTTCATTTTTCAATACAATGGTATCAATAAGACACTTCAAGGTATCGGGTACGAGAGCATTCACTTCTTTCAAAAAATGATCTGGCGATGGATACTGGTTAGTTTAATACACTTGTGACCTGATATCTTCAGCTATTATTTTCCCCGCTGTCATTATTGTTCTTAGTCTTTCATAGCCTTCACCTGTATTTTTTTGGCGTTCATACCAAGCGCCATTAATATCATTTCCATATCTTTCTTTAAGTTGAGTTTTTAATGTTTTTCCAATTGGTAATATCCCATCATAATTTTAAAAATTTCTTGAAAGAAAAATTGGCACACCTCTTGATTAGCATAGAGATAGTTGCACGCGTGTATCATTGCATCTGAAGTTGTATTATCTTTAGGACGACCCCGCACCATTTCAGGAGGCACATAGAAAAAATGTTTCATGCAAGAAGAATGATATCTACCTTCTGCAACAACTAAGTCACTAACGTTACTGATTCTAATGCTGACAAGTTTTCCCAAGTCATCTTTTCTTTTCACTACTGCTTCCATAATATTTTCTTTAAGTTTAATTGTCTCGCCATGTTGTACAGCCTTGCGTTCATTAAAAGGATTTTTTCTTTGTTTCTTTAAAAATATCAGATGCATCTTGTCCACAAAATAAACGTGATAGTTTAAAATTGAAACCTACTACCTCTGCTCTACGAGATATCTTCAAAGTTGCTGAAGACTCTTGTTCTCTTGAGTTAAAATTTACTGAATTCCTTTTTTTATGTAGATTTTTCGGCATTTTTCATGTACAGTAACCTTTTAAAGTTCTCTTAATGGCTTCCCATCATTCCATTTCAAACTATATTCGATTAAAGATTTTAGTCCCTTTTCTTTTACTTCTCGAGCATTACAAGTAGATAGCAATTTCTCGCAAATAAAACACTTTTCTGATGACGACATAACTGATTAATCCCGTTTAATCCAATTGGTAAACATTACACACAAAATAAATCTATTTTAAAAGGCAGGACACGCTTAATTTTAGCCTCTATACACATTCTAGTTTTACAGTAATACTAAAGAACTTTTTCTCACTCCTTTTACGTGACGATACGTGCGAAAACACATGTTTATTTGTACGTATTCATGTCCAGTGTTTATCTCCATAGAATGGAAGGACAATAAAGAACATTTGACCATTTAAAAGTATTATCTAAAAAGGACTTGCTAATGTAACTCAGGTGACTATTGATTTCTTTAGTAAATGCACTACAGGTCCACAAAGGATAGTTTTCGCGGCATACAAGACATCATTTCTTAATTAACCTTAAGTGTCACATTTAAAAGTCGATAATAAAACCTTGTTGCTGCACATTGTAAACATATGCCTTTTGTTATTGTGTGCCCCGTTCATGGTTTTAGACTAACACTTTACTTTTTAAAGCGTGAAGGAAACTGGGGAACCGCTTCGTAACTACACAAAAGATGATCACTCAACCATGCGGTAACAGTACTCCTGCTGAGCGGCGGTGAATAGAAGCGGCTTACTTTGTGATACTGAACACAGATGTATATACTTAAGGAATAGGTGTTGTATACAGTATGACTTTTAGGGAAGAATTTTGGAAGTGTAAATTAAGACATTCAGAGCTATCAGCAATAGAAAAATATTAGATATATTACTTAAACTGAGAAAGGTTTTTAATTTCTATAAATAACGAAATCATGAATTGTGCAATGCTTAATTTTTCGTTGCAAATATAATTCTTTTACTAAAATATATGTGCATAAGATAAAACTGGATATTTGAAACAAAAGTAAGATTAAAAAACTGTCATATTTGGGCGATTTCTTGAATTTTCATGCTACGTAGTGGTTTGATACCAACTTAATTCTCGTCTAGTGTCTGAATAAAGAGTCACAGAAAAACAGTGTAAACAGCATTTTTGTTGGAAATAACTCGACAAATAATTTTGTAATTGAAAATTTTTCTCTATAATTAATACCTAGCGAGATAATTACAAAAAACTGATTTTCGCCGCCATTTTTCCAAGATGGCGGCCAACGCCGAGGTGGTGCGAGGGTGCAAAATTAATATATCGTATAGAACACTTTTTAGAAGAGATTAAAATTATTTCCAGCTTACCCGGATTTTTTTCCGAATTGGCCCTTTTTTCATGCTTTGCTGACTGGACTAATATATATATATATATATATATACATATATATATATATATATATATATATATATATATATATATATATATATATATATATATATATATATATATATATATATATATATATATATATATATATATATATATATATATATATATATATATATATATATATATATATATATATATATATATTCGTATATATATATATATATATATATATATATATATATATATATATTTCTGATAATACACACCTTGGATTTCATTTTCGTATCTGAAACAACATTCTTTTCATTTTCAAGTCTACAAACATATTCTTTACTGGATTACGTCAAAAATGTTATATAGACCAGTTTAGTTAGAAACTACCTGAGTATTTGGAATTATGAAATGTTACCAACTACCCCGTAAAAAATTTCAGTTCAACGTTGCACCATATAATTGTGCTCTACAGGACATTATATTATGGTGCAATCTACGTTGAACCAAAAATCCTTCATCGAGAATAGCCCTGCTTTTACCAAAAAATGGTGCAATCTCTTAACTGTAACCGAAATCTTCGCTGAATTTACAAAGCAGGGAATCCTTCCCATCCTCAATGCATTAGGGGCCTAGGTTTCCCAGTAAATAAAGGCGTTCAGTTGGTACTCAGAGGATTGCTAGTTCGGGCCCGTGCGGTGGACTTGACAAAAAAAAAAGTGAAAAAGTAGCGACTCTGCGATCGGAGGGTTGCCAGCTTCGCTACAAAAATTCTAGAATATCGTTCACAACATACAACAAATTATACCGGCGTTTCACCATAATATGGGGTAGCGAAAACGCGAATTTTGCTGCAACGGTGAAACTAAGCACCAAGGTTGCAGCTAAAATGCTATCAAATTTTGGTGCAAGGTCATACTAATTTTTTAACAGTGCAGTGCTTACATTTTAAAGATCAAATGACTTACCAATGAATCAGAGTCTGAAGAGGACGAAAGCCATTCAGAGTATTTTCCTACAGTGGTATCCGTATTTCTTCCCTTAAATCTCATTATGTAATTATTGTTCCCAAAGCACTCGTGTTGAGCTGCTAATGTCCTCACAGATCGGCAGCTGGTGTTATTCCAGAAATGTTGTACTTGGAAATCACTTTGATCGGTTTCGCTGTATGGTAACCAAGAACGTACTTCCTTTTCGACAACATCATAAGTCACTTGTAAGTCAAGCAGAATACTATCAAGCAACAATAGCCTTGATGCGAAAGGCAACAAAAGGCCCTCTTCCTCGGATTCATTTCGGAACTTGCTGAATTTACAATGGACATCTACAGAATTGTCTTGGTTGTTCTCTTCCAATAAGGAGGAACATAGAAATGAATTTTGTGTTGCCTTCGTCAAAGCGTCCAAATGTTTCAGTGATTCGTAACTTTCTGCCTCAATAAAAGCCGAACTGTGGCTGCCCAAAGATTTGGCTAATTCGTTCATTTCGCGTATGGAATACTGAATGTCTAATGATCTATTTAATGAAATGGGTCCATTCTCTTCGAAGGATTTAACATAAGAATCGGAAAAATCTCTTTGTTCGAAATCTGCTGCCCGATGTTCCTCTGGCGCTGACAGACCATCCGTGACATCTGCATTGGGGTACATTAAATGAAAAGAAAATTCTTTTTTAATCAACTCCGTGGTTTCTTCTAAAGAATCCAGAATCTCTTTACATTTCCGAAATTCACCATAAATCGAAGACATCATCTTACATACGTCCTCAGGTAAATCCGGAACTTCAGAATCAGCCAATAAAGTTCTTTTATTGAAGATTGTTTCATGATCTTCTTCAACGTTCGATTTATCACAAACTTCCGCTTTCTCGTACGTAATAGGATAGGAAATGGACCCATGTTCCACGTCAAAAACGAATTCCGTATCGTGTTTAAATTCTTCAGATGCACTCTCCCAAATATAGGAAATGAGTTCATCCTTCAGTACTAAACATATCTGATACGTTTTAGTAGGTTCAACCTTTGCATTCGATGTAAACTTTGAAAGAACATTCATGCTCTGACATGAAGGTAGCTGGAGATTGAACTCAGATTGTGAACTAATAATTGAATTAGCGGGAGCTAAGTCTTTTTCTATAGTATGAAACTTATCTTGACATAAAAAATTACAACTAGAGTTCTGATTGTTATATTCGCTAATTAAATTATTTCTACTGTATTCGAAACTAACGTCGTTCACACATGTTTTTGATAAATGCTGTTCAGAACTATCTAAATTACATTCTATTTCACATTCCATACGAACGAATCGTTTTCCTTTGTGTATTTCAACCACTTTCTTTAAAATTCGTGGGCTCGAATTCCATTCCAAAATATTAGAATGTGCGTGAAAAAATGTACTAAATAAGAAATTTTCAATGCGTAAAATATTCGATGCATTTTCATTCAAATACACTTTAGGTTTGGAATTTATAATATTTATTTCTGGAAATCGTTCTGAAAGTGCAACTGGTTGCTTGTTTGATGCTGAGCTTTTTTCGATTTCGTCAGTCGAAAGCGACACATTTTGAAATAGGGACGTCGTGTCGAATTGTATTGATAATTGTCGTTTGGGATCCAGTCTTCTAACTGCTTTTAAAATTCGTCGTGGGGGACAACCGAAACACGAAAATTTTAATTTATCTAGATAAGATGGCATTTTAACGTAATACGTTTGTCCATTAGATAATTGTTGGTTTCGCTTACTAGAAGATCCTACTGATTTTAACTGCAGATTAAGTGTTTGAAGTTAATAATATAGAATACTATTATATTCTGATTCTTTCAAACTTTTATTATTAGAACTTTTTTGCAGTCGTGTCTTGCCTTTTGATTTTGAAACACTGAATCATCGTCCTTTCATTTCTCGAAAGAATGTTTGAATTCCTTTGGATTTTATCTGAAAAATATAAAAACATAATTTAAGAAAAAGTGTACTACGGCGAAAAGAAGTGCAAACAAAAAGTGCAGAGCTACTTGCCACAGTGTAAATTGCCACAGCTTTAAGATGTTTCTAAACAATACATTTCTAGACGCATTTTCAGGCACTTTTACAAACCAAGCTGCCTCTTAATTTTGAACTATATGCTCAGATGACGAGGACAACACCTGAGAGCTGCCACCGGACGCTGCCTCAATAGGCGTCAGGACATTGGACCTCGATCAGATTTAACGTGCACCAGTCCGATAAATATTCCGGGTAATTGAGGATATTTCTGAACGACTTTTATAATTTAGGAGCTAATCTGACAACCCTCCGATCTCAAGATCTCTACAACTTCATATTTTTCAAGACCGCTTCGATTCGAACTACTGGGAGACGGACAGTGGCGGTGATTGGGTGCCAAAAGTGCGGGGGCAAGGTCAGTAAGACACAAGAAGTGTGTGTGATTGGTTTGGTTTGGTTAATTTACGTCGCACTAGAGCTGCACAGTGGGCTATTGGCGACAAAGTATGTGTGAAGGGTGGGGGCGAGGAAAATTTCGACCATTGACCGTCTGTAGAAGTGGGGGTGTTGGAGTTATGTTTTATTATTAAAAGATCCAATATTAAAAAAATGAGGAGAAAAACCGCCCCCCTTTGCCCCCCCTCCCTTCCCCCCGAAACGCCGCCACTGTAGACGGATACTGTTCCTCGGAGCCACCGGCCGTAGAACATTTTCTATGTTGCGCGGGATCATCAACACCATAAATTATCACTACACCATAAATCATCACTACACCATAAATCATCGCTATGGCATAAATTTCAAAACGCCTTCGATTAACCGATCATTTAAGTGACATATAGACTACATTATTTTGTTTTTTACTAGTAATTATAATAAGTATTTTGATTAAAAAGCAGCCTTTATTCGATCAGTAGTTTTTTATTAAACAGCAGTCTCGTATTTATTACACAATAATGCGGTCAGTGCAATCACACCGGCCATTTTATTACTTCTGTTATTATTATTTATTATTATTATTTCTTACCTTTTGCCTTTCTTTACCTTATAGCGTTTTATTCAGAACTACAGAGATAATGTATATTTCTAGGTAAGATTTCACAACTATATGACTGAATTTAAAGTTTTACGGAAATTTTAAAATACATTCAATTCTTATTTAAAAGTTTTCTTTAAAAGCAATAATTTAAAAAATGCATTTATTTATTGTAATTTTTTATTTTTCTGAATAAGAAAAGTATGAGCAACTTTTCTCAAAAAAGACAAATGTATACATCCCAATTATTTATGTATGAATTTTTTGAAACTTATTATATCGTTTGCTATGAAATAAAAGAAGTTTTAGTACAAACCACAAAAGTAATGCGAAATGGTAAACCATAAGTTGTCCTTATCAATTCCATTTTTTATTCAAGTATTAAGTATGGAAACATAAACCCAAATAACCCTTCCACGATAAAAAGACCTCGCCTTAAGAAATATTCTATTTATCATTTAAAATAAAAAAAAATTACATAAATAGTATAAAGTCAACAAAATCTACTTACTTAGAAGTTTCAGTTTCACATGTCATACACATTCGATGTACATACCGAATGCAACTTCCTTTGATTATAAGCATAAACATAGACGTGGTTATCACAAACCGGCATGTTCCATTCTCAAAAGAACGAACACGGAACACCAGTTTATTATAACGAAGGCTATCTTCTTTCTTATTTTTTATCTATTTAAGTAGCTGGCTGTTATGCTTTATATTTTGTTTGGAAAATAGAATGTTGATGTTAATGGAGGAATACTTGATCGTTCGAAGTACGTGTGTTTTAAAGCGGTGTTTGATGAATTTGAATTACTTTTTTTAATATGGATTTTATTTTTATTTTAAGAATATTTTTTATCATCCACCATAAATGGACTGTGATATCAATTAGAAACCTTTCAAAAAATCGTATTTTCAGTTTATTGGTCATAACATGGAGGTTTTTACCTATTGTTTGATGCTAATTTTTTGAAAAAAATCACATAGTATTAAAATTCGAAATTAAAAAGTATCAACACCCCCTTTTTGGAAGCTGACATTATGTGGAATTTTAAAAATTGTGATTTCCTACAATTAAGAAAATATTCTGTTCAATCAGTTATCCAACAGGGTAATAGCCCAATTGCGGCCGAAGGGAGCCGGGTTTACCACATTCTCAAAGAAGAAAACGATTGTTTATCGCCCAGACAAAAGGTTGCCATGAGCCGTCCATTGAGAAATAAATGGTTGTACGGAGTGTGATTTTATGTTTTAATTTTTCTTAACATGTTTGATTTTGTATATGTAAACGGCAAAGTGCGAAATCCAATGCCTGCACTTATGAAAAAAGGTACTTAAAAATGAGTATATGAACATTTTCGTTTTTCTTTGAGTACAATTGCATCGTAAATGAGCGATGACGTACTCAAATATAAGCAGCAGTACTTTCCAAAAAAATAGCAGTGTGATTTAATATTGCTAATTTCAGTTTCTGTTCAAGCCCTCTTAACAAAGCGACCTGACAAACTTAAAATAAGTCTTCAGAAGATGGTTTTCCAAATTATTTGATTTCAATTTCTTAAATGGAAACTAAATTATCTTACTTTCCATTCTTTTTGGTGCACCTTTTTAACATTTCCTCTGTTTATTATTTCTTCACGTCGCCATGGTAGCTTAACGAATAAAGCTCTGGGCTGCGGTGCCTGAGGAGCTACATTCGATTCCTGGTAGGTCTTGGTTGTAATTATCGAGATTTATTAAAAGTGATTTATAAAGGCAGTCTATGTAAGCTAGTGTATGCTCTGTCATTTTCAAAATTGAAACATGTATACATGGAAGCCATGATAAGCATCGAATGTACTCAAAAATGAGTACATTCTACTTATTTTTGAGTACCTATTTTTAACAGTGTGCGTACGATTCTTCATTATCTTTCAGATGATACCAAGATCGAATAAATATTCCAAAAACTTTTTTATTTACAAAGAGTTATTCTATGGCCTATCTATGTTTTGTAAACTTTACACTCAATTTCTGAAGAATTGTATTTTTACCATATGTCCTTTCATTCGAAACATGATAACTCAAGTTTGCTTAAACTCTTAGAGAAAATTATTTTTTCATTAAACTTTATATTAGTTGTAAGATGTTATGACCCTCCATCATAACTATTCGTTAAAAAAAATAATTTTTATTAGAATTTGAAAGTTGAAAATTTGAATAAAAAAGTGTTTTTTTACGGACTCTCGAGGTAAAAAATTATTTAAAAAAACCTTTAAATGCTATAAACTTTTTGGAGGGTTACATTAAGAAAGATACTGCGAGTAATTTCCAACAAAATTTATGCTTCTAGATTAATGAAAACTTTCGTAATTATATTTGAAAAAACATGCTAATTAGCATATAAAATTCAAATTAGCTAATTAATATTTGATTTTATTCAGGCTTTTTTTATAATTAATCATCACTATTTTTATCTCATTAATTCCAATTTTATCTTGATTTGCTTTGCAGTACTTAACAAAATTGCATTGCATTTTTCGAAAATATAATTTACATAATTCATGAAATTGAAGTTTAGGACTTTGGTCATTTTGAGTAATAAAAAATTATCTGTTTTAAAAAGAAACTTGTTTCTTTTTGTATTGGCTGGTATTAATATTCCAATTTGTTTCTATTTTGTTCAAATATTTATATACTTTATTAATTAATTTTTTTAATTAACAGATAAACTGCTTTGAGCTATTTTAAGGCTTACTTGTTCAAAAATAACTTGTAAATTCTACTTTCGAGTTCATGAATTTTTTTGTCCACTTATATAATATTCAGTACACCTCAGTTTAAAACTTTTGTATGTAATGGTGCAGCTGCTTCGAAAAGTTAATTTCGAGGTCTTGTTGACGTTGCCTGTGTGTTTTGGGACCACTCCTAGCAGGTGCGGGGCCTTGTGTAAAGGAAGCCACGGGCCCCTTGAACCATATTTTAAGATTTTTATTGCTAGGCCAGTTTTGCACCGTTCTTGATGAAAATAGCGCATCAATAGATAAAAAATGAACAATTGTATAAATTATCTGAAGCAATAAAATAACTTTTTAATTAATTTTTTACTTATTATATAAAATATTTTTTTAGTTAAAAATCCGCAGCAAAGCCGTCAGTATCATTTAAATAAAATCCGTAGAAAAGCAATCAGTCTCCTTTAAATAAAATAAAATTACACATAAAAAATGGGGAAGTGGTCTGAGCAAGGCCAAGGTTTTTACATGAGAAATAAATTTATCAGATTGATTGCTTTCATTGTATTGACAGGGATTGGTCGCAAACAGAAAAGGAAGATAAACAAAATGTTTCGTCTTTGACACATACGACAGTTCAGCACGCCTCGTAGTAGCTTTTATTTATATCATGATTTTATACTCCTAATTTCCTATTGAGCGAAGCCAAATAAATGTCAATTATGCTATTCTTCATGGAGTTTGTGTCGGAATGGATACCCTATCAGGATATTTCTGTCCTGAAGCCTGCCAAAAGAAGAGAAGGTTATCAATTCGACTGCTATGTATTCTTTTTATGTATGTTCGCTAAAGAATTCTGTTCTAGATCAGATATTTAGAAAATCCTTCTTTTGTTGGATAAGAGATGTCTCACTTGGGAACCTTTTGAAAAAATTATCCGGAATTCTCAATTAACTGGACCGTTTAAAAAACAATTATTTTGAAAATTCTTTTTTTGTTGGATAGAGAAAAATATCCCGGAGTATCTCCCGAAAGAAAGGTCCATGAACATTGCCTCTGCATTTTAAATTAGTAATATGTTGATCAGTGTGAAAGTTTAGAGACTGGAGTGTCAGCTCGGTGAATGCTCATCAGAAAGGGTGTTATTAATTTGTCATTCAAGTCGTTTAAAATTAACAGGCAGTGTTCCTAGTTATTTTTTTCTGAAGTGCGTAGGAGAGACAGCTTAGATGTTATCATAGTCATCGTATTTGGACAGTGTAGAGAAGCCGGGGTGTTCGAAGGGCTGAAAGTTTCATTTCTTTTATCTATCGCAAAAAATTATTCGTATCATGTATAGATAACTGTGCACGTTAGATCCGTCTAATGACCTCACGCTTATTCCGGTGACCAACTCAGATGTTGTCTTTGTCACCTGACCATATATCTCCATGGAGCAATGTTCCTATCTATGTCTTTGAGAAAGTTTCCGAATTTTTGCGTATTGGTAATGCGACGTTAATTTAGCTAACCAACTTGTCGTTTGGCCTACCAAACTATAAAAGAAACATCACCTAAAATAATAATAGACACACTGCGGCCAGGTTGGTTTTGTTTGGTTAATTAACGTCGCACTAGAGCTGCACAGTGGGCTATTGGTGATGGTTCGAGGTATATCTCGAAGGAAAGACCCGGGAACACATTCATACCATCTTTCGGGCCTCCGTGGCCGAGCGGTTAAAGGCGTCAGTTAGGAATCCGAAAATTCCTGGTTCCAAAAATATTATGCGATGGACTTGACAATGAAAAGTAAAAAAGTAGTGATCTTGTGATCGGAGGGTTGCCAGTTTCGCTTCAAAATACTAGAAAAGTCGTCCAGAACATCCGCAAAAATTAACGGCATGTGTACGGGACTGGTGCACGATTAATCTGATCGGGGTCCAAAGTCTCGACGTCTATTGTAGGCGGTGGGTGCCAGTTCAGGTGTTTACTCGTCATCTTACTATGGTTCTAAAATAATGATAGGTGCAGGTATGAATGTGTATGTGTTCCCGGGTCTTTTCACCGAGATAGACTCTGAATCGTCGCCAATAGCCCACTGTGCAGCTCTAGTGCGACGTTATTTAACCAAACCAACCGACCGACCACCTTTTAAGTTTTTGAGCCGAAGTAGAAAAATTTCCTTTCCCATAGTTTGTGAAGATTTATAAACTCATTTATAAATTTTAAAAATACCTTAAATGTTGCACATTTAATGTTTTCCATACTTACTTTCTTACTTACAAGAAAAAGAAGCCAAAAGGCCCCGAAAGAACCAGTCATAAACCTTTCTGTGACGTCAGTCGGTACGCAGACTACCGCAAAGGCAGCACTGTAAAGTACATTGTCGCCCAATGGGAGTCCTCGTTCCAGAGTTTATATTATATTAGTCCAATGTTAAAACCCTTATGGGCACTATGCCAAGGCTAAACTAGATAACCCTCCGCGTGGGGTGGGAAGATTATTTCAATATCCACTTGAAATTCGTGGAAAGATGTTTTCACAAACTTGCTACTTGATTTGCACAAAGGTACGCAACAATAAACTGGCATCCTATACAGTTCTGTTGATCAAAATAGTAAATATTAATAAAAATCCACAGGAAGAGCACAGCAAAAACACGACTCACACACGTGAAAACGTTTCAAAATATGCCTCCGTGCGGTGGCCCTCTAGCGGTGAACAACACTGTACACTGTGTCGTTGAATTCCTTTGATCTTTGCCGAATTGTCGTAGCCTCTTCCCACGCCACGCGGAGGGTTATCTAGTTTAGCCTTGACTATGCATGCGGCGATGACGTCAGATAACTAGAGTCTATATATTTTGATATTTAATAACTATGTTCAGGATAACTACTACTCAATCGTACATTTTCACTTTCCGATCATAACAAATTTCTTTTTCGCCCAAACACCGCGAGTTGAAATTTTTATATATACGATTCCGAATTTTAAGGCAATAAATTACTCATTTATATTTAGAAATTCCACGTTGTAACACCTAATTTATTAAAAAATGACGTCTTCAAACGACATAAGCAAAGGTGATGGACTAACAAACAGTTTAGGCATCCCATCTGCTATATTTGTGGTAAGTATTGCCTTTTTAGGACACCAATGTGGTAATTTTTATTCAAGTTTTAAAAAAATGTGATTCAAAATAAAATTTTATATCACAAGCAAAGGGGAATTATCAGCTTTCTAATTTGTCATTAGTTCTTTGGGATGTTACTATGTTCCCGAATCCAATTTACCTTTTGCATAAACAACAAAAGCTTCTTAAAGCCAAACAAAAAATATTCCAATTTAATTTAGGTACATTTTAGATCTTTGGTGTATTTTGTTGATTTTTTTTTCAAGTATTTTTAATGCAGGATCAACCAGAACCCCCTTTTTTTAACTACCATAGAAAGTGGTTATACATTCAGCTTAAAACAACTATTTTAATTTGATGTTTGAATACTTGACAGCATTAGTCAAAAAAACGTTTAGGTTAATTCCTAGTGTACGGTGCCCACGCCAAATGTGATTTGGCAACAATTACTGGACGATGAATTTTATAGTTTGGGAACCCTATTTCATGACTTTTCTAGCAATATCATGATGTACGGCTACCCTATTTTTTTTTCTCGCACCCGTTTCACGTTGTTTTGCAAAGGTTGTGACATCAATTTTTTTAATCGTACCAAGGAGGCACCGTACACTGGGAATTTACCAAGAGTTTAGATTAAAATTAACTCTACGGTTCCCGGATTTTTCGCCAAATCTAGTTGCCATTTTCGGTGAACCTTAAGGTTAAAAATGGAGTTCTTTGATTGGCAGCAAAACCATATTTTGTTGCCAAGAACGTATTTGCATTGTGAATATCTCTTTTTCATTTTTCAGCGTACAATGCATTTTAACCAAGGTTGAATTTATACCAAACACCTATAAATATGGTGGTGAAGGATGGTCTCTCAGTATTAAATTTGCTATTTGACATTTTGCATTTTTTATGGCAATAAATACATATTATGTCAACCCCACCTAACATTGATGGTATTTTCCGATTCTTGTTATGTCTTAAGAGCTAGCAACCCTATGATGTCATTGTGTTTGCGTATATTTTTCTATACTGTTTTATTTGTCAGTCAAGTAAACTGTAAGGAATATAAATTACCTGTTGAATTTTCCTGGATACTACAGTTGTAGGAAAGGATACTTTTTGTGGAATTGTTTTATGGGTCAGTTTATTTTGGATTTATGCACCATAATCAACTGCTCAAAGGATTGCCTGTGAGCACCAATCAAATGCTCGAAGGGGGTACCAGCTTTGATCCTGAGTAGCCGGAGACTACAATTGCCCGGACCCATGATCGAGGTATGAGTCTGTGACATTAGCGCATGTTATGTGCGTTTGTTTAAGAGTGTCGGTCAATATTTATAAACACCCAAGAAGGTCTAGTAGCCAATTCTGTTTCTCAAAACTTGATACTAAATTCTAAAATTCGTCATTGGAAATTTAAAAACTGTTTTGGCGACTTTTTCCGTCGCCAAGGGGGGGAAATGCGCCAAATGTCCTAATACATCTGGTCCCTTTTCTTTCTTTCTTGCCCATATTTATTTGCATCCTTCTATAAAAAAAAGTTTTGTATTATTCTAAACATGAGAAAAATCCTTAAATTTGGAACATGCAGGACTGTTGTATTGGATGCCAAAAATAATTTTAGATGGATTTGTATAAATTATAGTAACTGAGAAATCATTGATTTAAGGTTCCTTTCTTCATTTTAGGAAGATGTGGAAAGTTTCATGAAGCAAGATGAAAATCAAGAAAATGCAGAATTAGTTTTAAAACGCCTAGATGAGCAGCATTCAAAGTATAAGTTCATGGAAATGAATCTTTTTAGGAAGAAAAGAACGTAAGTGAATTTAAAAATGGGTTATGTCTGTCGAACATTGTGCACCAGACTGATTTTGGTAATTAATTTTTTTAATGGTCTACAACTATGCAGATGTGCACACACAGCTATAAACTGCAATAGCATTGTTTCTAGTGTTTAAAAACTTATCAATCTGGGTTTTTGTGTTCTATAACAGTGTTCACTTTAGAAATAGGGTCAGGGCGCTGTTGGCAGGAAAAGGGCATTCCGTTTTTGAATGGGCACTTCCCCCAAAAAAACAGTTTGGGGTGGGCGTGGCCACTCGTTGATTGATCGGACCCCTGTCAGTGGGAATAAGTGTCCGATTATCAATGAGCAATCTGATATGGGGGGGTTCGTTAATTAATGTTGCACTAGAACTGCACATTAGGCTATTGGTGATGGTTCAGGGCCTATTTCGATGCCTCGTATTTTTTAGCCATGGTCAGATGACGAAGACAACACCTGAGCTGGTACCAGATGCAACCTTAAAATATTTATATCTTGAGGTATATGAATATTTACGATTTCAAATAATCACTCTAGAGCAATGGTTCTCAATCTTTTTTCTCTCGCGTAACCCTTGAGAATAACCAAAATAAAATTTGATAAAATCGTTTTCCACAAATTTTTTTTGAAATCGTTGCCTTTTTTAAAGACATTTAGAGAAACTTGGGGCTTGGCTAAAAAGGGCAGAATTTTTTCAAAGGAGGGCGGCATTTCTGAAAAACAGGCATGAGGGTGCTATTGAGATGGAAAAAAGGCGGGCTACCTTTAAAAAAACTACTAGAGTGAACACTGCAATAACCTTAATCTACACTGGTTTTCCAAGGATAGTGAAGACTATATATATATATATACAGGGTGTCCACAAACAGGGAAAATCGGGGAATTTGACCATTCTGGAAATATCAGGGAATTTGGGATTTTTTTTAAAAAATCAGGGAATTGGTCAAAAAAATATATTTTTAACTTGATTTCTGGCTGTGAAACATGTTGATTGGTTACAAATATTCAAATACTTTTTAAATGCAATCAAAAAGAGGGAAATTGCGTATAGGACTTTTAAAAGTGTGTAAAAGTGAAAATTTTCTCTTTCAAATTTGTAGAAACCGCACCAAAATGCTGGTGTTTAAAATTTGACAAACCAATTGGCTATCTATAACTAGGTACTTGCCCGCCCACTCAATTTATTTTAAAAATAGATCTTTCAAATGTTTAAAACTTGCTAAGTTCCTAGTAAAATTCAAATATCTTTTGAACGTCCCTTAAATGACCTTTTTTCTGTTAAACTTGACGAAACTGTTGTTGCCTTTATTATTTTTTGGGGTACAATTTAGATCTTAGGAAATATATTTTGTGTACTAAGCTGTATATCTAAAGATACTGGATTAGATTTAATAAATTAGTTTTATATTATTAAGGATAGGGATGCATTGGGTTTATACTTTCTGAGTATATTGGATTTCTTTTTTAATATTGAGGTTACTTTAGACTTTGATCTTAAAGTACAATCACTAATAATCTAAGAGATATATTGCACTTACTTGGACTTTTATGATTTTTAATTAGCAATTTGAATTATTGATACATATTTGAATTTGGGGGTACATTAAATTTTTATGCATTGATGTTTGGATGTTAAACTTTTGTTGCACTTTTTTGGGAGTTAGAAAATCAAGCAAAATAGTTAGTAAACTTATAAATTAAAAATAAATATATTTTTGGGATATAAAAAGATAATGTCAAAGCATATCTTGCATAATAAGGAACAATAATAAATTTTTAAAATATTGCCGTAAAAAAAAGTACGGCTTGCAGGGAATTATCAGGGAAATTCAAAATTCTTTCCCTGTGGACACCCTGATATATATAAGGTGTGCTCGTTCTCGCGCTGCCTGACGTAGGCGGGGAAAGCACATTTTTGACGTCATACTGACGCCTACCTCACGCTTTCTGTAGGCGTGTCTAATGCTCTCGTTTGTGAGGTGCTGCCATCTATTCGTTATTTTCTGAACTATTAAAAAGTAATAAGCTAGCTTTATTTAGTTACTTTTACTGCATTTTATGAGTTTAAATTATATTTTAAGGATTGCATTTAGTATGGAAAAATTGCAAAAGATTTGCTTAATAAATCAAGCGTATTAAAATAATATTAGCTGACGTGAGAGCATGTCAATGAATTTTGAAAGAGTAAAATGGGGGTATAGGAAACATCAGGTCAATGCATTTGTATTGGACATATTAAATGAGTTACAATTTCAATCAAGTAAAATACAGGGACATAACAAAACAATGACAGATTAGTAGTGAAGCTACCTGAACACAATTATTTACAATATTTACCTTATTTTGCTAATTAAATCCCCAGTTGTTACCCAACCGGGGATCGAACCTAAGTAGCAATGCTTGAAACACACAGCCAATGAGAATGATCAAAAACCCATAGTAAGGCGGAGCGCAAATGATGTCAAAAATGTGCTTACCTTGCCCACTTTCAAAAAGCGAAAAACGAGCGCACCTTCTATATATAGTCTTCACTATCCTTGCTGGTTTTCAGTGTTTTATAGTCTATTTTTTTCCACCCTTTAATTGAGATTGATCGTATTGAAATCTGCATGGATCTTTTGGTTACAATCTTTAGACAGCTGTTCCCCCAATTAGCATTAAGCCACGGCTTCCAGTTAAAACTAATTACCAAGGACCTCCTTTTTTGTGCTCATAGGAATGCACCCTCCTTTCTGGGCATTTAGACATTTCAATTTTGTTTGATTATAAAAATGAAGGGAAAAAATTATGAAATATTTATTTTATTATTTCTTTTCATTTTACACCTAGCTTTTACTAAGAATATGGACGCAAACACCCAACAAAGGCATAGAACAGATATGCCATGATCAGAAGTTTAATTATTTTTAGTCTTGTACATTTAACATTCATTTCAACTCTTGACTTAAGTTTGCTACTGCAGTGATTTTCGAACTGTATGGCATGAGTGAAATATTTCATTTTGGTTCATAATCTCGTCCAAGTTTGGCAGCGATCTTGATATTTTCACTCCTAAATCCGCATAAATATTTAGTCTGTTAAGATAATTGTTTTTTATGTAATAGTAGATAGAAATCCTGTTAACATCCATGAGTTGTGCAAATACGGGTCAATTACCTTAAAGCATTCTCTTACTGTTGTTTATGGTCACTTTATGCAGTTAACCAAATTTCAATTGGTTTCTCATCTTTAATGGTGTAAGATATAAATAACTTGCAACAGCTCATAACATAAGATAAAACATAGGTTGCAATTATAAAGTTTATTCTTGCATACTTTACTAGTCATTTTCTTACCAACTTCTCTGTTCAGTGTCCTACTTTTGGATTGAAAAAAAAAATGCATATCTTAATTTGTTGTTTTTAACTATCTCAGTGTTCACTCTAGACGTTTTTTGAAGGGCGGTCCGCCCTGCCCGCCCTTTTTTCATCTTGATAGCGCCCTCATGCCCCTTTTTCAAAAATGCCGCCCTCTTTTGAAAAAAATTCCGCCCCTCTTGCCCTTTTCAGGCAAGCAAAAGCGTCCTTGCTCCCCTTTTTTTAAAAAGGCATCGATTAAAAAAAAATTGTGTAAATTGGAATTAAGTGAATTATGACAGTAGAAAAATAAACACCTTTTTAACTACGCGTGTTGTGCAATCACGATGATTCCGATATTTCGAGCAAGGGGCATTCTACGAATCCTATTGGTTGCATGTGCCTACATATGAAATGCTAAGTTGTTTTTTTGTGTTTTTTTAAAGAGAAGATGGTTTGAGGCGTATTTGCAAGATTATGCATTTTTTTAACCAAATTTTGAATTTAAGTAGCTTTTTCATCGGTTTTGAAAGGAGTCTGATCAGGGCTACACTTACAGATTTGGTTTTTATGGAAAACATTAATTTTTAAATGTAAAATTCGAGATAGGTCTCGAACCGTCAACACTAGCTCAATATACAGCTCTAGCGCAATGTCAACCAACAAATCGGAACTTTTTTTATTTGGTCACGGTTCCGATATGTCAATGGTGGCCACGTCCACACCAAACTTTTTTTTGAAAGTGCCCTTTTAAAAACAACAAGTGCCTTTTCAAAAACGTGTTGACCTTTTACTACCAACAGCGCCCTGCCCCTTTTTATTTCTAGAGTGAACACTGACTATCTTGTATGTCAATATGTTAAAAAGAAAACTGAATTATTACAATATATCTACCCACAGTCATCATTTTTTACATCTAATGTTGATTTTCAATAATTCGTATCTTACTTTTCAGTAATTTCGTCAGTAAGACGGGGATATTTTTATAGTACAAATGGAAACATGATTCTAATTTTATGCAAAAAAAGCTTTAACAATAACAAAAATATCAAAAGAGTTAGCAGCTTTGCTTATGCAATTTGAATTATTTTTAAATTACGCCTAAGCAGAACATTTTCGCAACTAAAAAAAAAATTGCTAGGTGCCAATGACACCTAACTTTTATCTCCTAATTTCGAACATGCGTCATCATTTTGAGAAATTTGAAAGTTAGAAAAATTACTTGTGTTTTATATTAACTATCTATTACAAGGTTGCAACAAATTCACCAACAATACTATGGTCTTACACATCCTTTGCAGTTAAAGCTTATGTGGCCCATGTAAAAAATTTAAGTGAACTTTGTTTAATTATTGTAGAGAAATACAGCATGAGTAAACTTGGTTCAGTTACCAGAAAAAAATGTGTTGCTTTTTAGTGCAATGGAAAATTTAAACTTCTCTAAAGTTGCAGTCCACCTTATTGACATTATCATTATATTGCAAATCCATTTGTTTAACATTTCATTTAATTGTTTTAAATAAAAAAAAATCACTATAATATGAGTTGTTGCATGGAAGTCATTTTTTATAGAGAATTTTGTTCTCAATAATATGTTTTTAAGGTATTACAGAAATATAAATTTGCTGCACTTTGAAATATCATTTCTTATTATGAATGTATTAAATATATCTTAACATCAGAATTTGCTAAGATCTTTACTAACAGGTAGCTTTTTAAAATTGCATAAAATTGTTTAATAATGAGTTTTACATGCAGCTTTGCATATGGAACTGAATTTCGTAAAGTTTATCAATGTTTTCTCTTGATATAGCTTAAAAAGACAGATTCCTGACATCAAAACTTCATTAGATATGCTGAAGTTACTTAAATCTAAAAAAGTAAGATATAATCCTTATTAACAAAACTTATTTTATTTTGATATTTGTTTAAATTTGTATGTTGCAAGAATTTTTCATTATACTTTTATGTGGTTTAGGTATTTATGTGATTCTTTTATTCAGGTATAAAATCTGTAATGTTTTAGACATATATTGTTCTTTGCTTATTGCATTATTATTTATATTATGTTTTACTGCATTGTTGTCTATGTTATGTATTCTTGTCAGTCAAAAGTGTTTTTGTGGAGGGGGGGGGGGGGCTACACCCCTGCTCTGGCAAAATCCCCTTGTACTTTCACTACGGATATCAAAGTTGGTGAAATTGGAAATTTGAACAAAAATATCTCTTTATTATTTAAAAATAGCCACAAATCATTAATTTGAAATGGTATCTTATATAATACAAAAAATAAGTTATTTATAATATCAAACATGTGCAATTAATATATTTATTTGCAAAAAAAAATTATATTTAATACTGGAATTTTTTTAGAAGGTGATGACCTCAGTGGCGGCCCATGGTCGTAAATGTTAGTGCAGTCGATACCATGTAACTCCTTCCTCTCAAAGTTTCCTTTCAACTTCTATGAAAGATAACATGTGAAAAAAATAGAAAACACATACTTATTTTTTGAAAATTATCGAAAAAAACTATTTCCGTTTGGAGAAATTCTTGTTTTCCGCCCGCCTTGCTGATTCACGCACAAACCAATCATTTAATCAAAATTCCTAGTACAGTAGAATTGAAACAATCCTTTTGGGTTAAATTTATGCCATCGCATCCTCCATCTTAGTATGTAGGGGAAGTAATGCTACGTAAGGTTGTCATGGCAACGATGCAGCCGATTTCTAACTTCACTTTTGGGCTGTAGTTTTGATTGAATGGAGTTTTTTCCCCTCTTGAATTTCTGCATTACGGCAGCAGGCTTTCTATTTATCGGACATTTTTTTTCACTTGTAGTAGAAATTTCGTCTTCATTTAAGAAAATTAGTAAAATATATAATTTTAGTTTTAAAAAACACTAATAAAATTAAGTGCTGAAGTGCATGAGCCGCCACTACTGTTCCTGTTATGCGTTTTTCAAAGGGCGCCGCGCCCTGCCCTTTTTCTTGTAAGTGCCGATGCGCCCTGCCCTTTTTAGTAAGTTCCAATGCGCCCTGCCCTTTTTAGTAAGTTCCAATGTGCCCTGCCCTTTTAAAAAGTGAAAAATTTTCCCTGCCTTTTTTTAAAAATCTTCTTTAGGCACAAAGAAGATTAATTACCGTAATTAAAAAAAAATTCGCAAAAACGTAGGTCTGTAGGATTGCCTTGGTATCCCCAATCGTACCCTCAACCCACGTGAGATTTGCTGAACAACGTAGTTAAAGTAAAGAGGCCTTTCTGAGATCTATAGGCATTCAGTTGGAGACATAAAAGATAATTGAAGGTTGTTTGTACATGTGTAAAGGATTACTTTTCTTAACATTTGAAATGGGGCGGCAGTTGAGCCGGAATTCACAATGCATCAATCCAAAAATTGCTTACTTTGAAGGGAGATATTTTCCAAGAAAGGATTGTGAATGACTCCTGTCAAAAAATGAACGCCCCTAATTGTGAACCTCGTCGCTCCCTCACAATGCCTGATGATTTTTCCCTCCCCCTTTTTCGAAAGAGCCCATCCCTAGAATCAATCTTCGCCTCAGAAAAATATGAACTTTTTTATCTCTTTTGTCCGAATATTTGCGATCTTCCCCTCAAACGGGGATATCACACGAAATTTGAGATGTTTAAAACTAATTTCGTTTGCCTCTGACGAATGCAACTTCCAGGTGGCACTTTAAAAAAATTTTCATTCATGAAAACCTTAAAATTGTAGAAATTCACTAAACGCGATCTGCTGCGATCCCTTTTGACAGACTTACAATCCTTTTGCATCTGATAAATAAATGTTTATACTTCATTATTTTCTATTTCATTATGATTTGATTTGCTCTACATAACAAAATTGCATTAAATTTTTCGAAAATATAATTTAATTGACGAAACTGAAGTTTAGGACTTGTCATTTGAAGTTATAAATATTGATTTTTGAAAGAATTTTAAACATTTCTAAAAATACACTAAATAAATTATACAAACTTTAAAAACAGCTATTAGAAAAGAGAAAATTATGGCCTTTCTGAAAAAAATCCAGTGAAAAGTAAGGAAAGTATAATTTTTTGTCAAAAGAAAGTGCCCTTTCACTCAAAAGAAAGTGCCCTTTCACTCAACAGAAAGTGCCCTTTTTGACAAATCCCCCCTTCCCTTTTTTAAAACTATGTGAACACTAGCCGCCACTCGATGGCCTACGCTTTTTCTAACTTTTTACTATGTCTGTGGACATCTAAAGGATTTGAACAACTGTCATGTTTTGTGCTTAATAATTAAGAATATATGTACTTTTCAAAATGAAGCACTGGTAGAAAAAAATCTCTGAATGAATTTTAATTTCTAGTGCATTTACTAAAAGCTTGATTTTTACTTAGGAATCTGAAGAGACCGTTGACACTCAATTTATGATGTGTGATGATCTCTACATAAAGGCAAAAGTTCCGCCTACAAATAAAGTTGGCCTGTGGCTTGGGGTAAGTTTCAATTATTATTTTTGTACATCGGTACAAATAAAGAACCATTTGAATGTGAGAGTTATCATGCAACTTGAATGTATTTTCTTTCTAGGCAAATGTGATGCTAGAATACACTTTGAAAGACGCTGAAGCCCTTTTATCAAAGAACTTAAATACAGCAACTAAAAATCTTACTCAGCTAGAAGATGACTTAGACTTCTTGAGAGATCAGCTGACCACTACGGAAGTCAGTATCCTTTTGAACCTGGTTTTATATGTAGGTTGATTGGTCTGAAAATGTATCGTGTTACGGGGACCAGGGTCTGTTTGGTGCGGCCACGCTACTGTTTGACTCCATATCAGAAGGTTAATTTATTTGTGATGGACAAATTAATGAATGCCACACTAGGTAGAGAACAAATGATATTTAATGATTCAAATATAAAAGTAAAGTATTTACATTTAAAGGTTATGGCTATGGTATTACAGTTAGATGAAGAGCACGAGAGATGTGCTTGTTGAGAGTTAGGTGGAATGTCTGGGAATGAGTTCCTTTTAGTATGTGTTGTTCATGTGATTTGGCCGCCCCCTGCGTGGGCCTCATGTGCTGGAGCTATGTGATTGGTTCTCAGTGTAAACATCACTGAAGTGCAAATTCTTTCCAGGAAATGCTTGGAAGAGAAAGAAAGGTTGATGAGTTCATCGCTGCAGTGTTTTAATGTTTGCACAGCTAAGGATTTTCTTTACTAATTGAACTAAAATGGAGTTGCTTGCTCTCTTATATAATCAAAGTGGCAACTTAACCTTGAAAATCAGTGAATTGTCATTGAATTTTTAATTTTGGTATCCTCAGGGGAAATTTCACAAAAAATCAGGGGAAATTTCAAATTTGGATTTATAATCAGAGTGGCAACTTAACCTGGAAAATCAGTGAATTATCACATAATTTTTAATTTTGGTAAACTCAGGCTAAATTTCACAAAATATCAGAGAAAATTTCAAATTTGGATTTATAATCAAAGTGGCAACTTAACCTGGAAAATCAGTAAATTATCATATATTTTTTTAAATTTAGTAATCTTGGGGAAAATTTCACAAAAAAATTTAAATTTGGATTACTAAAACGCAATTATTATCATCTTCCCTGCGTAGTATGGTTGTCAATATTTCTGTTTTGTGCTAAAAAAAATTTTTAAGGAAAGTACAGGTGCATGCACACATGCAGTTTCATTGTTTATAAAAACGTGGACAGCTGCTGGAGAGAGAAACGAAAGCAAAGCATGTCCAACTTTATATTGTAAACAACTCTTGCATGTCTAATAATTTTTGGGATTTACTGAAGATTAAAATAGGAGGCCAGTAAAACAATCCTACAAAAGAAATAAATTGAAAAAATTGCTTAAAATCGCCAATTTCAGATAAAGAAACAAATGCTCTTTGAGTTATACAAAAGGAATAATTCTATAAATATTTCACTCCTTTTTTGCATTCTCTGCGTTCAGCGAACAATTAAGTACTGAAATTTCGAGCATTGATGACTCTAATGACAGATCAAGAATACACTATGGTGGTAAATAAATAAATACATTTTACAAATTCAGTACTTATTAGACAAAAGGTACATATTATTCATAAACATATTTTTATTTCCAATCAGATAGGAAGCTTGTGCATTTTAATTATACTTTGTCCTTTTAGAAAATTAGAAGTTACCTTAAAAATTCATGAATTCTTTTTGGGTTATATGTATAGTTTGGCTCTCAACTATTTGCAGGTTGTTAAAACTTATAAGTAAGAGTATTATGATGACCTGTTTTATTTATTTGTCAACATTGTTTGTAGTGTGTGTCAGTAATTTCTTTAATTTGCAATCTTTGAGGTGTCAAAATTGTTCAGAAATGCGATGTTTATAGAACAATTGGCCATCTATAACTAAATACTTGCCAACTCAATCAATTTCAATAACAGAGATGTTCAATTGTTTAATATATGCTAAATTCCTATTGAAATTCCAATTTTTCTTGAACATTGCTATTTTGTTTCGTGCCAAATTGTTTAACTGTTGTCAGCAAATAATTCGAATAATTAGGCGATATATAGGCTACATTTTGTTTATTTGTAGGAATCATGATAAATGTTTTGGTTAAAAAAATCTTTATTTGATTGTAGAATTTTATTAAACAACAGGTGTCAATTACATAAAAGAAGTTCATCATGGGTTCCTTACTCGATTTGGTATTGGCTAATTTGGAACAGATGTAGTATAGGACATTTGGCGCATTTAGTTTTTGTTGGCGACGAAAACAGTTGCCAAAACCAAAAAAGTTCCGGGAACGCACAAACGATTATGCAGCAGGATGATGTCATAGGGTTGCCAGATTGAAAGTCACCACAAGAATCTGAAAATACCAACAATGCCATTTGGGGTTGCTATTCTATAAATGTATCGCTCCTATTAAACACGGCAAAAACTACTCACGCCAAATGTCCTATATTACATTTGTACTGCAAATTTCTCTATATATCGAGAATAAATTATACATTATGCAATATAATTGCAAGATCCGAATTATTTTCCCAGCACATAGCCGAATGCAAATAATTTTGAATTTTCTAAAAGTGATCAAAGCTTTGGTTTTCTAAAGTGATTCACAGTGACAGGCTTATAGTTAGAAATACAGGAGAAAAAAAATAACCAAATTCACCTAAGTAGTTTACTATTGATGTTTTGTAAAAGTCACACCAACTGAATGTACAAATAGTAATAGTTTTCTCCGTGCAAAATTTGATTTTTGATCAATGTCTTTTCATTTTGTGTTTGAAGCCTTAAATCAGCCTTTTAGATATGGCAAGAGTGTACAACTGGGATGTCAAACGAAGATCTGCAGAAAAGGAGAAATCGGCACCAACTCTCTGAATCATAGCGGTCTTTTCTTACTCTTACTTTAATGACATTCTATGGTTTTGTATCAAGTTTGCTCTGAAAGACCAACTCAATGGAAATTCCGCTCTTCAAATATTTTTCAGTAACTTATTAATTTGCTCATCTAATTAACTATTATAAAAGTGATCATCTAACTTCTCTTCCGGGGTTTTGTATTTTATTTTCATTAACTTGTTGCTACACATTCTTTGAAAAAGAAAAAAAGCCTTGCCAAAATTCGTTTTGTTAACGCATGTGCTCTGTTTATATATGTGCAAAATAAAGTTTTCAAAACAATGGTTTCTGCATACTTTATTTAATACTAGCTCAAATGTCTAATAGTAAAATTTCAGAGATTTGTTTTGTTATTTTTTCCCTGCGTATATAGTTTTACTAGGGAATAACTTGACTAGGGGCTCGAGGGGCTCCAACCCCCTGAGAACCTATTCAAAAATTGTATCTCGTTAAAGTTGATGAAATATTTGTTTGGAAATAAGTATTTTAATAAAAAAAATTCAGATTGTGAAGATTGTTTTTGTAATTTTGAAAATAACTTTCTTAACAGTTTGAATCATGTTAATGAATTATTGTGTAAATTATATCCCTTTCTTAATTAGCATTTCCAAAACTGTGTTCACATTGTAAAAACGAGTGGCCTTTAACTCGAAGGTGCTTGAAATTACGAAATCGCATCACGTGGGTTGGGTTGGTAACTGACATCACAGGCTTTTTTTTTTGTGTATAACCTTTTACTCTCGTGCTGCCATCTGAAGTACATGAGTGGAACTAGATTATTGCCTGTATTTTCCATTTGCAAAAAAAAAATCATTTTGAAACTTTTCTTCATATAAATAAAAATAGATGCTTAAACTTCTTTCCTTGGAAAAGTGAAAGATTTTACACAGGTCGGCGTCTAACTTTCTATGGAATTCGTTCTGTTTGCTCGGTTATGTCCGGTGTACATTAAATTTGCCTTAATGCAAATGTCCTCGCTTTGCTCGTTAGCGATGTGGAAGTTTGGACCAACCAACTTGACTAATCCTCGTTTGTCTGACTATAGTTCTAAATTACGAGGTAATATTTCCGGATCTTTCCTTCTGGGATATATTCCCAAACAGTTTCAAATTGCCCACTGTGTGACGTTAATGCAACCAACTTATATTAGCCTCACTTTATTACAGATGTTAATAAAAATAGTAAAACTTTCTCTAAGTAGCGAACGTGCAATTCAGAAAAAAAATTAATTGCTACTAACTTTAACATTCCATGTTTGCTTTTATACGAAGAAACAAGTCTTAAAATCGGTAAGTCTAATTATTTGTAAATATATTAAATGTCTCTTAACATAATTATTAATATTGATAAATAAGTACTTTATTATTATCGTATGTTTTTTTTTTAGCAATTTTGATGTTTATGATTTCCGATAATTTAAAAAGAAAAATTAAATGATACTGCAGTATCAACGCTAATTCAATACTAAAACTCTCTAAATATCCACGTACAAGCAGGAAATGAATATGAGCACAATCAAATCTCTATTGGTAAATTCCGATTTGGCCTATGTTACTGCAACTACTTGCCCAAAGTGCCATTTTATGCATATTCTTCTACTTTCTAAAAAAGTTGCTGTTGTAGTCATTAAAATTTTAATACCAAAACTTATTAATTAATGAGAAGAATGCAGTGTGAGAGAATAACAAAGATCCTAAACATATTTGATAAATTTAAATATACGCTGTAACACTTAAGACCCCGTTACTAACGTCAACTAGCGAAAATTTCGAAATGGCCTACACAAATGTAAAACGTCTGTCTGACCGTCATATGTTCAAAATGCGAAGCAGTGTTTTATATCCTTTCGAACCATCAACTATTTTAAACAGAAAATGTAGATAAACGGATCAGATTTCAAATGTCTTTTAATTTTGTTTTCTATCTAGAGTTGCTTATCTAATGCCGGGTAAAACTTAAGAATGCGGTGTCTCTCAGCTAAGTCAATTTTCAAGCCAACTTTGGTGTGAAACCTAGAATTACCATTTCCAACGCCGAAATATCGATGTTAATGGGAGAAGCTTAGTTATTTTTATGGACTCCAGTCAACTATCAAAACATATACTTAATAATTTTTATATTTTGTTACCAGATATAAAGGATAACTCTGATATTAAAGATGAATAAAACGGCTGAATCCGAGGATGGTTTCCAGAAGCCACTGGAAGCTCGACCTAAAAAGCCCGTTCGCAAAAGCATAAAGAATGGACTTCATATGGAATATACTTCAAGTAAACTGTCCCCAAAAGAAAAATCTGGAATCGAAAACGTACACGAACCACCAAATACCGGAAATTGCGTTTCCAACTCTGATTTATCGATGGATCATGAAAATCTGAAGCCCCACCAAGATCTCGACAATGGTTTCGAATACAACGAAGATTTCAAAACACAAGAATCCAATTGGGATAGCTACAGTTCTTCTTCAATGGCGGATTGCGATCGGTTCGATGAAGAAACTGCCGATGCTCAAGACGAAAGCCATCAGATGTTGCAGATACCTCGATCTTGGGAAAGTTCGCCAAACGCCGAACCGGGAACATGGATCGAGATCGGAAGATTGCCTCCAATGATGGTCCGAACCATAGTGAGTGTTTTATACGAGAAACTAGAGAAGAACGAGGACTTAGAATATGAGATGATTCGGCACCTTATCGCGACTAAAAATACAATCATTGACAAGTTGATAAGGGCTGGTAATTGCGATGAATTGGCGACATCTACAAAACAAAAACACGCCCAACTGGCGGGATCTGGAGATCCTTTCAATTTGGACGAATTGCCCACTCTTGGAGAGATTGAACAGTGCGCCGAGGTAGCAAAGAATATATTAAATGACGCCGAACAGTTGATGGAAAATGTCAAGAAACTGACGGACGATGCCAAGAACTTACTGGACGCCGCCGAAAACTTGAGGGACATCGACACGAAGATGTTAGAAAATTCCGAGAAGTCCATGGATGATGTCGAGAAAATGATTAACTACGCCTCGAAGTTGATAGGCATTGGCGAGAAATTGATCAAGAAGGGCGAGAAGTTGAGCGACATCGTGATGAAGTGGGAGGAAAACCTAAGCGATTGGAACGAAGATCGCGAGAATAAAAGCTCCTTCCCTACGTTTCTCGCCAAATTTCTGTTAATAATGACTCTTTTTGCTGTATTAGTGGTTCCAGCATTGTTTGCGAAATAAGCTCACAGCGATATCTAGCAAATGATCTTCGGACCCAACGTATCAGGTTCACCTTAATAATTGTTGCATGTACTTACTTTGCGTTGAGAGAGCGAAAAGTACAATAGTTGACTTCCTTTTAGCATTTCTGATTTTCAAAGTATATATTTGTTCCTGAATGGTATTTAATGCGAAAAGTAAAACACAAGCAAATGTAATCTAGTATTTATTACATAAGATGAATTTGAAGGGAACTTTATTTATGGTATATGTTTTAAGCTAAGTTTTATTTTCTGTTAAAAAAATTGTAGTATTTGAAATATTGTAACTATCACATTTATTTGCAATAAAATAATGCATTTTACTTTTGTTATGTAATATATAAACGCACAGGCGAAAAGTTATCAAAATTATTTATTGGAGGGGCTCAAAATTGTAACTTTCAAGTAAAGGCACTTGTGTAATTTTTGGGGTGTGCTAAATTGTCTTCAAATGTTCAAAAAGGGCTGCAACTAGTTCAACCAACCTCAAGGCAGGCCTGTTGCTGAAAACATTTCCCGAGGGCTAAAAATATTTTCAGGATGTGCATAGGCAAAAGAAAGAAAATAGTTTTGTTATATATTTTCATAGCCTATTATATATAAAAACTATGTATAAAATTCTGTGAAATCAATCAGCTAAAAATAACGGTCTTTCTAGTGCAATATAATTTTCCCTTTTTCACATTGACGGTTTTACAAAATAGAAAATGTCTTTTTAATGTAATAATAATGCTTTGATATTAAATAATAAGTGTTAAAATAAACTCATATTGGGAGGCACAACGAAAGCTTCCAAAATTAACGGGTAGTAATATATATTGCATAACTTAATGTAGGGAAAGAGATTTTCTATCCTGTATGAATTTATGTTGTATTATAAGTACTTTCTTTCCCAAAAAATATAATTAAAGCTATAACTGAACTTAAGTAATAAATTGTACTAATTACTCTTGCATGCGTGAACCAGTAGTTTGACACACATTGTTCTTTACATAGCAAATCATTTGAGTGCGAGGTGCCATAATCGACAGCTCAAAGGTTTGCCTGTAAGCACCATAATTGACTTCTCGAAGGGGGTACCAGCTACTATCCTTAGTAGTCGAAATTTGGAGATCACAATTGTCCGGTGCCATAAATCGACGTTACGAGTCAGTCACATTAGCGCCCGATACGTGTGTGTGCTTAAAACTGTTGGGTGATGCTGCGTATGACGTAATACTTACAGGGAGAAAATTATGGCCTTGGCGCAAATTTTGAGAATCGCAATAAAAATATAATCGCGTCATATCTTAGGAATTAAACATCAATCCATGCAAGACGAAAACCTCTTTACACGTGCTTTCTGCAATATATGAACGGAACGACTCCTCGTACGATTCGGCAAATTTTTCTACATTCAAAATTATCACATACGTTTGGTTAACTTTATCTATGACTAGCT
Source organism: Troglohyphantes excavatus (assembly GCA_963932185.1). Taxonomy (NCBI): domain Eukaryota; kingdom Metazoa; phylum Arthropoda; class Arachnida; order Araneae; family Linyphiidae; genus Troglohyphantes; species Troglohyphantes excavatus. The sequence continues at coordinate 55,038,515 of OZ010670.1, forward strand.
GAAACACCCGTTCTACGCACGGGAAGAAAATAAGGTACAAAATTCATACACATACAATATTTATAGCGAAATAAATAATATTCATAATCATTCATCAGGGGAAACCAGTGTTGAAAGTTCCGATTTATAAAGAAATTTTATTAGCAAGGTTCTTCAAGAACTGGAAAGATTGATAATATAGAGAAATTGGCTATACAACAACGTGGATATATATACGTTACTCCCGTTGATAACATCCATATTTTATCCTTTAATAACATTAAAAAGATTTAAAGAGGATCAACTCTTATAATTGTTAATTATTATCTCCGAAATTTTTTTATTAGACACCTATGTCGACATTTGAGATGAAGTTTCACAAATTGGCGAGAATACAAAAACGAAAACGATTTTATAAAAAGTTCGTTTGCCAAATTCAAGATTTTCATTGGACGATAAACCCTACCAATATGGGAGGGGGGGGGGGGGGGGGGGGGTTTGCCATAGAGGGAAAAACTTTAAATGCAAACCTAAATCTCCGTTTGTTGAGCTAGTTTTTTTTTAACTCCGTCGTTGCTTATTGTAGTACAGAGTGTTGCAATGACATGTCATTTAAAATAAGTAACGCAAGTAGACATTACAAATTTAAGCAATACGACAGTTTTCCATTTTTAAACAATTTAGAGAAATTCCCAGATTCTAGCTCTACCGTTTGTCACAGCGAATGAAAAATCTCGCCAATAACCCTTGTCCAGAAAAGAAGCGAGACACATTGCACACTGAATTTAGATTTATTATTATTTCACTCTACATTGAAACACTTGAAAATTAAAACTTCTGAACATTAAACATCGGGAAGGTGAAAAAAATAAACAGGAATGAAAGTTCACATTTAGTTCCCTCCTCGGAGTCTCAGCACCAAGTGAAGGGTGGATTCCTTCTGGATGTTGTAGTCGCTGAGGGTTCTGCCGTCCTCCAACTGCTTCCCTGCGAAGATGAGACGCTGCTGGTCGGGAGGGATGCCCTCCTTGTCCTGGATCTTTGACTTCACGTTCTCAATGGAGTCACTGGGCTCCACTTCAAGGGTGATGGTTTTACCTGAGAGAAATATTGGGAATCAATGAAACTGACCAAATTAATCGATTTAAAACATGTGACTTTATGCAAACAAGGCAAAATTAAAAAAAAAAAAAAAAAAAATTGTTAAGTATGTTCAAATTGCAACAATCTTGCTTGTTATAATGCAAATATTATAAATTGAGATTTTTATTTATCTCGCCAAATTGTGCAATACCCATTCCTCAACATAGTTTAGTTAGCTATATTTAAGAACAAACAATACTTTGTATATTTTATACCGATATATCCTTATTTAGGAAATAATATTTTTAACTTAAGTTGCTCGAAATATACATGAATATAGTACAAACAGTTAATTTTCATGGAAAAAAAAATCAGAATTTTTACATTACTAATTACTTTAAAAAGATTATCCTTGATCTCAATATGGAGATCAAAATTCTGACTTTCCAAGTTTTAAGAATTTTTTTAAAAATTCCAGATTAATAATTTTTCCCCCTTTTTATTAAAAACACGAAACTTGTAATGCAGTACTTGTAAATTAACAGACTAGCAAAATATAAATTGTCACTTGACCATTTTAATAAAAAATTGCAACACAACTGTGGAAGAAATACAACAGGAAACGTTCTTCTAAATTTTATATTTACTGGCAAACCTAGCTTTTCCACGTGCATTGCAACCTGTTACCATTGAAGATCTTTTGAAAAACATTCTTTCCAAAAGTTGTCATTGGACCAAAAACCACACAAGATTTCTTAAAGTTGCAACCTGAATTTTTTTTTTTACACAGTTAAGGTTGATATCTTACCGGTCAGAGTCTTCACAAAAATCTGCATTCCTCCTCTGAGACGGAGCACCAAGTGAAGAGTGGATTCTTTCTGTATGTTGTAGTCTGACAAGGTTCGCCCGTCTTCCAACTGCTTCCCTGCAAAGATAAGTCGCTGCTGATCCGGGGGAATACCCTCTTTGTCTTGAATCTTGGCCTTCACGTTTTCAATGGTGTCGCTTGCTTCAACTTCTAGTGTAATGGTCTTTCCTGAAAAAAAAAAAAGTTAGATCATTTCATAAGAATACATTAGATTAATTTTTTTAAAAAGTAGATAGATAATCTGTTAGATTCAATAGGTAAAAATTCACTGTACGGTTACACTTGGCGACTTTTTTAAAATCTTGCCAAAAGTCGCCATTTTAGCGACTTTTTGAAACGTGGGGTAGCTGTAATTCCTTGTCTGGTCGGAGGGGGTTGCCATTTAAAAAAAATTATCGCCAAATGTGGAAAAAATCACGCCAAGCGTGACCGTACATTAAATCTGACCCGGTCAATATGAAATATACTGCTATACCAAATCAACACGGTAGGGCCATTCCATGGTTTCGTGTCCCCTTCGCAACATCTTGTTTTTATATTATATCAAGGTTGTTGATTTTTTAAAAAAACCAATTCGATTTAATAATTTTTTTAAAAATTATATATTAATTGCATACATTTAACTAAACATATTTAAATATACATTAGCTTTGACACTATTTTTCCTACTACATTGGGAAACTGTTCAAAATGACTCCAAATAAGACTGGTTTCCTTTCACAACTTGCCATGTTTAAACATACAAATTTTAGATTTGGGTCTTATGGTGAAAGCAAATTATTTAAGCATAAAAGAGAAACTTTTTTTTATGTATTGGACTCTTGAATCAGTTTCCACCCTTTTAAATATTGTAGCTTGATACTAGTCTATTACTGAAAAAAAAACTAAAAGAACCCATGTTATGCTAAAGCCACCTGCACATCTTATGAAGCAGAAAGTTGGGATTACATCATAAGAAGATACATTATACTTAAGAATAAAGTTATAATATATTTAATGAAAGTTTTTTTTTAAAGGAAGTTATATTATACATTATTTTACGTTAACATATAATAAAATAAACGTTGCAGAAAGGACATGCAACTATATTAAAAAACACGAAATTTATATACCTGTCAAAGTTTTAACGAAGATCTGCATTCCTCCTCTCAGACGCAAAACAAGGTGAAGTGTCGATTCCTTCTGAATGTTGTAATCTGACAAAGTGCGGCCATCTTCCAGCTGCTTACCAGCAAAGATCAATCGCTGTTGGTCGGGTGGGATACCTTCTTTATCTTGAATCTTTGCCTTGACATTCTCAATGGTATCGCTGGCTTCAACTTCCAAGGTTATGGTCTTCCCAGTTAAGGTCTTCACAAAGATCTGCATTCCTCCCCTCAATCGCAAAACCAGATGCAAGGTAGATTCTTTTTGTATGTTATAGTCCGATAATGTACGTCCATCTTCTAGCTGTTTTCCTGCAAAGATCAATCGCTGTTGGTCAGGTGGAATACCCTCTTTATCTTGGATCTTGGCCTTTACGTTTTCAATCGTGTCGCTGGCCTCTACTTCTAGGGTAATGGTCTTTCCTGTCAGGGTTTTCACGAAGATTTGCATACCACCACGAAGTCGTAAAACTAAATGCAAAGTAGATTCTTTTTGGATGTTGTAATCGGAAAGCGTGCGGCCATCTTCCAACTGCTTGCCGGCGAAGATTAGACGCTGCTGGTCTGGAGGAATACCCTCTTTATCTTGAATCTTCGCCTTGACATTTTCAATCGAATCGCTTGGCTCAACTTCCAGAGTAATGGTCTTTCCAGTTAAGGTCTTAACGAAGATCTGCATTCCTCCCCTCAATCGCAAAACAAGATGCAAGGTGGATTCTTTTTGAATGTTGTAGTCCGATAATGTACGACCATCTTCTAGCTGTTTGCCTGCAAAGATCAATCTCTGTTGGTCAGGTGGAATACCCTCTTTATCTTGGATCTTGGCCTTGACGTTTTCAATTGTATCGCTGGCCTCTACTTCCAAAGTGATGGTCTTTCCAGTTAGGGTCTTCACAAAGATCTGCATACCACCTCGAAGTCGCAAGACAAGATGAAGTGTAGACTCCTTTTGGATATTGTAATCGGACAAAGTGCGACCATCTTCAAGTTGCTTTCCAGCAAAGATCAGTCGCTGTTGGTCAGGTGGAATGCCCTCCTTGTCTTGGATCTTGGCCTTAACGTTTTCAATGGTGTCGCTAGCCTCAACTTCAAGTGTGATGGTTTTACCGGTAAGGGTCTTCACAAAGATCTGCATACCTCCTCGGAGCCTCAAAACCAAGTGCAGAGTGGATTCCTTTTGGATGTTGTAGTCAGACAGGGTTCTGCCATCTTCGAGTTGTTTGCCAGCAAAAATCAAACGCTGCTGATCCGGAGGGATCCCCTCTTTATCCTGGATTTTAGCTTTTACATTTTCGATTGTGTCACTGGCCTCAACCTCTAAGGTGATGGTCTTTCCGGTTAAAGTTTTCACAAAGATTTGCATCTTGCACTGAAAAAATAAAATTAGTTCAGTTAAAAAAACTAGATATTTTATATACAGGGCTCATTAATGTTTAAACACTTGTATAAAAGAGTTTTATATATAGATGTGCTAAAAGAATATAATATTTTTATAAAATAGTTAAGTATTATTTTTATAAAAACTGCATTTTAGAATGCAAGATTTTAAATCCTACCTATTATGGACAGCTGGCATCAATGACAATATAAAACTAGTTTAGAGAGGATAATTTGATAGTCTACTTTTTAAGATCGTCATAATTGTCTCAATGTTTTTTTAAAAAAATCAGTTTTTATTGACAAATTAAAATATGGTCAAATGGTTTTTAATGAAAACAATATAATTATAAATACAGCTAGGATTTATCACAAGATACCAAGCAAAATCTTCTCCCAAAGTAGTTCAGATAATTTCAAAAGTACAAAACGCTCAAACTGCTTCTCTTCAAAGTACAATTACCTAGTCTATCTCAAAAATATCAGGCGTTCGAGATGAGAATTACATTCAGTCATGTCCATGCGCTATTGTGGTTTGAAATGCACGTTAAAATGTATGTGTAAGCGTATTTAGAAGTTATTATAAACAAGATTACAACAGTGCAAAAAAAAAAGAGGGGGGGGGGGTGCAAGTTTTTCCCAAAGCTGTGGGTTAATACCTAGTGTACTGTGGCCTCGTCAAATGTGATTTGCCGACAATTGGTCAATAAATTTTATATTTTAGCAATCATTTTCATGACATTTCTAGCAATGTTAGGATGTACGGCAAACCTACTTATTTTTTTAAAGCACCGTTTCACGTTGTTTGCCAAGGCCTTGGCATCAATTTTTAGATTCCCGCCAAGGAGGCACCGTACTTTAGGAATTCACCAAGTTCTGGTTTTTGACACGATTTTAATTTTTTTTTTCTCATTTCTATATCATAATTTATTTTAATAAAGTTGTGTATAAAATTATGATTAAATTATATAATTAGCCAAAATATTAAAACTCCAATCGCGTTCAAGCATGCTCAGGAGCCAAAATATACCCAAATTTAAATAAAATCAAAAACCACGAAAAACTTTAGAAAAAACCAAAATTGGTTGGGATTTACAATCATAAGCAGGTAGCTTTTGGAGACTTTTTCGGGCATTTCACTCTCAATATGGTAACAAAGGGACAATTGTTTACAAGAATAATATAAGAATTTGCAGGATTAGTTCGGAAGGTCACGAGATTTCCGGTCACGGGAATTTCCGCGATTGGTTTAAGAATTATTCTTTTCGAATAGAAGTTTTTAAAGTATGCACTTGTGTTTTTCGTAAGATTTTTAAAGCGTATAACAGAAATTGTTATGATAAATTGACAGTTATTATTTATTCTTTTATAGAATTGCTGTAAAATACGCAATTCTATACGTGGTTTGTTGAAAGATTAAATTCTTTTTTCTCATCATATGTATGTTGAAATTTTGAAAGATGACGTTGAAGATGAATTTTAAATTGTATGCTCTTATTGCAATTGTTTTTAGTTCTTGATTAAACTTGCGGCACGGTGCTTAAAACAACTGCTCGTAGGGGATGAGCTGCCCAAAACAATGGCCCGGAGGATTGCCTGTAAGCACCATGATCGACTGCACGGAGGTGGTCATGGATGTGATCCTGAGTAGTCAGAGGCCACAACTGCCCGGGACCATAATCGACGTCAAGAGTGACTTTAAGCGTGCACGCTTAAAAGTGCAGTCGAAATGCCCCAAACGATTGCCTGTAAGCACCATGATAGACATTGTTACATTCGAGATAGGCGCCGAACTGCCGCCAACAGAAGAATATAAAGCTCTAGTGCGACGTTAATTAACCAATGCAAAGCTTCGAAATCAATTCTAAACAGTCGCTATTAGCCCATTAATGAGCTAAAGTGTGCTGATATTTCATTCAATTGTGCAGCCCTAATAGAAATCCTTCGAAATTAATTTTGAACCATCACAGATCGCCCATTACACAGTTGAAGTCATCCGATCAATCATCAGACTGTGGTTTGAAAATAAGACGCAACGCTTGAGTTCTCAACTGCAATTGTGCATGAAACCGGAAGTAACCTTTCAAATCAGAAAAGAAAGAGGCGTGCGCTTCGCATCGTTTGGAGTCTACTTGAAAACACAGCCAAAGTTGCTTATGAATATAATTCTTTACCCCAAAATTTTTTAAATCATTGCTTTGGCCAGCTTTGTCATACATTTCAATATCTATCAACTATGTTACCGTGTAGTGATAAAACTTCTGTGATGACTTCTGAAAAAGTTATATTCTCAAAGCTAATGTTATTAGCTACAAGAATCGGTTTTGTTGCTATTCAAAGAACTCCATTATACCCCTACAGGGTTGCTGAAAATGGCAACTAGATTTGGCGGAAAAATCAGGAATGTAGAGTACATTTTAATGCAATAATTGAATTAAAAATAATGTCAAATTAAAAATATCCAAATTTTTTTATTGCTCTTCAAAAATAAAATTTCTAACAAGTAAAATGTTCCTAATTTTTTTTTAAATTGGTTAAATATCAATAATTAAATTTTAATTTAAAGCATTTCATTATGCATGTTTATATGCAATACCGATTTCAGTGTTACAAAAGATTGATAAATTAAAATAAAACAATGGCGACTTCTTGAAGAAGTTTTTTCAAGACAGTCGCTGGAAAATATTTTTAAAAAAACAACACGTTATTGTTTAAATTTAAATTGATATAAATATTATTCTAAACTGATCCAAATATTATTCCACATCATTTAAAGAATGACACTAATATATCAAGTTAGAATTGTACAGTAAAATAAGAATTTATTTTGAATTTCGATTTTTTTCTGTGATCATCCAAATTTCTTGAACTAAAACATTGCATGGCCTCTTGCAATACTGCTAGAGATGACGCTGTAATGCAAATGAGAAACTACCCGCTTTTGAAAATTAAAATATTCACGAAAAAGAACATTCAATCTTGATTGCTAAATCATTTCTCATTTGTTTTCAGAAGAAAATGAACTTTACTCCATTTATTTTAACTTGCAGACTTCCTGATGCGTCACTAGGCTTAGCAAATCGAGTAACGCCTTTTCTTGCATTAAAAGTCAACTTTTCCGAAAAAGTCTATTACAAACGAATTTCAAATAATAACGAAATTAAATTCTATAGATTCAACTGATTATATAAATAAATTTTAACAGGCACTAAAAATATAAAAGAATTTGTTTAGAAGTTGTCACAACAAGTATTTGTTTCGAACTTTATACAAACATAACTCACTAGTATGGTTTAAAAATTACCTTAATTGAATGATAACAAGTTACATGACAATTATGTTATGCATAAAATAAAAATTAAATGTAAATTTACCTCTTTTATAGAAACGAAATTTTTCTCCTAAAAAGTTCAAGCTTCAAAGATGGCGAATCAGTTGTTCTATGAATTTTAAAGGGAAATGAGAGAAGACGTCACACAGTCTGCTGACTATGACGTCACTATCAGCGCGACCTCGAGCAAGGCCTATGATAAAAATGTAAGAATCTGTTTATAGCAAAATTGGTTGGTTAATTAACATCGCACTAGAGTTGTAAAAGTGGGCTATTGGCAAAGGTTCAAAGTCTATTTCGAAGTTAGACCCGGGAACACTGCCTCGTATTTTTGAACTATGATCAGTTGACGATGACATTACCTGAGCAGGCACCCGATACAACCTCAACAGACGTCAGGACATAAGATCCTGATCGGATTTTTTAAAAATCTTTTTTAAGGTTTGGTTTGGTTAATTTACGTCGCACTAGAGCTGCACAGTGGACTATTGGAGACAGTTCGGGGTCTAACTTGAAAGAAAGACCCGTTTTCTTTTGGAAGATTGAATTTATTTTTGTTTCAAGATGGTGGACGTTTTATTATTCGATTCCGTTTCAAGATGGTGGCCGTTTTAGTAGTTTCGTTTCACGTGTAAACTTCAGCTTTTTTTCTTTTTGTACGTCGCGAGGTCCACTGTGTTCACAGAACTATACTAGTTTTATCAATGTCAAATTAATTGGTGGGGCCAACGTTGCTCGGAAACTAGTTAAAAATTACAGTGGCTCCCAAAAGTGATCGTACACTTTAAAAATTTGTAGAAAAAGCGCTGTAATCTGGAATTGAATTCGAATATAAAATTCAATATTATTTCACATAATCTTCATGTAATTCTGAATAAAATGTAGAATATTTTTTTAAATATTCAATTATTTACTATTTTTTTAATGAAAATGCAAGGAAGCAGAGAAAAAAAAATGCCACAAAAGTGATCGTACACCCGAAACATTTTCGGATAAATTCATAAATAAAATTATCGTCTGGCGCTTTTTTTTTTATTTTTACATTGCGGTGACATTTAATATTTGTTTGGCTTTAATTTTTGCTTGCTTACTTCGTAATTTTCAATTATATAATTTAAAAATGGATCGTAGTCTTGTAAGGAAACAAAGAACATCATTCGAATATTGATAATTTTTTATCATAATGGTGGTAAATCATCTCGGAGTATCGTTAAATTAATAAATTTATTCCATTCTACATGTGGTATATGTGATAAAACGCTTTAAAGAAGAAAATCGGATCAAAAACAAGGTAAGATAATGTCGTCCGGCGAAGTTAACTCAACGTGATCAGAGATTTATGGTTAGAAAATTTGTGAAAATACACATTTGAGTGTTGTAAAAATATCTACATAATTTAATAAAAAATCTTCGACTTCAATTTTAATCGAAACTGTTCGACAAGTTTTCAGATCTGCTGGATTACATGGACGTTCTGCCCGAAGAATTTTTTTTGTTAGTACAAAAAATATAGATAACTTAGGCTTACCTTCGTAAATACGAATAACTTATAGTCGAAACAGTAACGCATGCTTTGGAGGTGTCCTTGTGCAAATTAGCATCAGGACTAGATAATTTAGTATTTAATAATAGCGTAAAGGATCAGTATGTTTGTTAATATTTTAACACACAATTTAAAATTATAAACTCAAAATTTAGGTATTGGAATCAACTTTGTTTCTTATACATATAACGATTCTTCACACGGCTTTCAACATTCCATTCGCCTCTGTGGTCTCTATAATTGTTCACAATTGCAATTAAACAATAATGGGGGGGGGGGGGGGGGATGGAACTCAACTAGAATAGAATTCTGGGAGTGGGGCTAGTTGAGTTCCATTCCCAGCAGGCACGTAGGTTCAGGGGGTTCAAACCCCTCCCATTGAAAGCCAAGTAAAATAATTAAAAATTGAAGAACTGTAAACAAACACCAGAACAAAATACCAGAAAAAATAATTTTTAAAAGGCTTTAAAAACATAATTTGAGGGCATTTTTTATCTCAAACTAAGCGTAACATGACGTCTTCGTTTTTCATTATATAGCATTTGAATTTCGGTGACAAAGGGAAAAGATCGCGAAACGGTGCCGTATAAACAAGTTGTAACTAAAGTAATATATATTTTTCTAAACAAAGAATTTTAAAATTTAAATTTGTTTTCTAAATTTATTTTATAATTAGGGAGTGATATTTGCTAATTTTAAAAATAGTTAATGATTGATATTGGTAACGATTTCATGAAACATAAATGATAACAGTTGCTGTATCGATATTTATGCCAACTCATTTCTGTTTACTTGAATAAAAATATAAAAATTCATAAGTTTGAAAAATGGGGGGTGGTCTGGAGAGTTTGTTAATTGGGGGGGGGGGGGGGAAGAGGGGTAAGCTACCTAAGAAATCTGTTGCTCAGTTACTGAACCACCCCCATGAAAAATTTATACCTACGTGCCTGATTCCAGGAATATTTACCAATATTAAAAAATGAACGCTAATTTTCAGTTCTGCTAATCTGTAATTAGTCACATTAATAACTAGTAGTTGCGTTAATTAGCAATTAGCTGTTAATTAGTAAGTGTTAATTATTAAAAAAATTATTACTGAGGAATTTAAATACATTATTTTAAATTAACAACTTTTGGTAGAATATTTTGACTATGGGGAAAGGCTATGGACATGTAACAGAGTAGGGGGGAAGGGGGTATGGTGAAATGTGACAATTTGTGACATAGAGAATGGTGCCAAAAATACGGAAATAGGTATGAGATCATTTATGTACGGCCTCATAATGATTTTATGCGACCGTTTCCGAAGTTGTTGATTATTTATTAAAAAATGTTTATTACTGTGTTAACATACCACCTAACTTTGCAAAAGATGACCCTGAAAGATTTATCTGGTTGAAAGATGCGTGTAAATTAATAAGTAAGAAGGAATTTTTGTTAATCGAGCTATTCTTCATGGAGTTATAGTGTTGGAATGTTAATCGAGCTGTTTCTCATGGAGTTTTGATGGAAAGGAACATGGTGTTTCTATAATGATGCCCCATGTGGCTTATTTTTAAGAAGTTTCGCGTTAATAAAACCTTTTTCAAGATAAAAAGGATTAAAAATTAAAATATATATATATAAAATGCATAAACTTTCTAAACAAACATTTATAGGGCAAATATTTTATATTATTTTATGCTCATTATCATTTTTTTAATCAGTGTAAAAGTTCACATATATTTTTGTAAATATTCATCGATTCCAAAAACAGTATTATTGATATGAAATGTTTTTTAACACTTGTAAGAAAGGGCAATTACCAATAATTTCTTACTTTATATGGTGTAATTTTTCTTGGAAGTAATTTTCTTAAAGTTCATTTAACCGCCTTTGAACCACAGGAAGGTGTTTGATGTTATACGTTCTGATTATGAAACATTTACATCCCGTTACTGTTCCTTTTAAAGTGGTATTATTTAGCGTGTTCTCTTTACGTTTAAGGCGGTTAATTATGAAAATAAAAAAAGTTATGCGCGAATTTGATTGATATATATATATATATATATATATATATGTAATATATTTTATAACTATTTTCCCCTTTAAAATGTACTTTAATTAACTTTATTTAAATATGGATATCGCCCCCTTTTCGCAGTACAAAAGCATCCCTCATGTGACTGCTTTCCCACCCACGCCACTTCAAAATCCCGAACCCAAACCTAAAAATGCGAACCAAAACCGAAATGAACCAATCAGAGGCGTCCACGGTCCAGTCTCCTTCTCATAATCTCCATCTTGATACACAGATTCACGATGTAACCTCGAGCTAGCAAGTCGGGCTGTGAAGTCCGGAGAAATAAATGTTTGAATTGATCATCGGCCCTCAGTTTTGTCCCTGCATCATGGAACTTATCATCTAATAACTAACGACTGTCAAAAAACAATTTGAATCGATTTGCAGAGTGGTTTAGTTATTAAATTAACATGGAATTAATTTCATACAATTTGAACCAATGGTTCGTGAGGTGCTGCCATCTATTCTTTTTTTTATGAACTATTTAAAAGTGATATTCACTATTTTTATTTAGTGTTTGCTGCATTTCATGAGTTTAAATTATATTTTAAGAATTGCATTTAGTATGTAAAAATTGCAAAAGATTTGCTTAATAAATTAAGCGTATTAAAATAATATTAGCTGCCACGAGAGCATGTCCATGAATTTTGAAACAGTAAAAGGGGGGTCGGAACCATCAGGTCAATGCATTTATATTGGACATATTAAATGAGTTACAATTTCAATCAAGTAAAATACGGGGACATAACAAAACAATGACGGATTAGTAGTGAAGCTACCTGAACACAATTATTTACAGATATTTACATTATTTTGCTAATTAAAAATTAAATCCCCATTTGTTACCCAACCGGAGATCGAAACTAAGTAGCAATGCTTGAAACACCCAGCTAATGAGAATGATCAAAAACCCATAGTAAGGCGGAGCAAAAATGACGTCAAAAATGTCCTTTCCTTGCCCACTTTCAAAAAGCACAGAACGAGCACAACTTATAATAAAGTCTTCACTATTCGTGGTGCTTTTTTATGACATTTGTCAAACGATTAAAAAACAAACAAGACAGGTGTTGTGAGGGATTGAATCGCTCATCTCAGAAACCAGTTAACAGATTTTTTTGGGAAATAGGACAGAATCGGGATCACATATTTTTGTCCGCAATCCATCCAAATTTCATTCCGTTTTATGGGTTTCACAGCGAATATTGCGTTTAATGCAAAAAACCGGACAAGCTACATTAGATAGCATTTGGGGCGTGAATGCAATATTGAATCGTATGTTGACAGGTTTTTGAAATAAATAAAAAAAAAACTTGGAATTTATACGGACACATATTTTAGTGCATAATCTGGTCAACTGCCAAATTAACTTTTAAAATGTGAATTTTTACAGAAAAAACGCATTTTACTGCAGAAACCAATTCATTGCAAAATTTTAATATATATATATATATATTAATGTATGAAATAAATATTATAACTTAATTATAGTCAACATCCACTTCCAGAAGATGTTAACTAACACTATAAATATTTTAAAGCCAAAACCTATATTAACCCTTTGCACTCCGATGTCGCCTCTCAGGCTCCAACATAACGACCAGTTCTTTTGTTTCCCTGTTCTTTAAAATAAACGAGAACAGCATGATCTTGGGTTTAGAACATCAATCTTTTTTTCAACCTGTTTTCTTGCAAATACAAAACCGATTAGGACTTTTTTCCCTTTATGAGTATAATTTTTTTTGGGGGGAAAAGAAAGTAAAGAGGAATAACTGTTCCATAGAAAGAACACAAATCGCAAAGTGTTCTTGGTGAGCAAAACGTTAATATCGAATGATATTTTTTTTGTTTCCCGAAAATTTGAAAAAGCCCATTTAGTTGGTTTCTGAATTAAACGATTCAATTTTAATCTCAAAACAAAAAAATTTAGATCACCATATTCGCTCTACTACAGTCCATTCATGCTCGAAGGTTTGGTGCTTCAAGATTAAAAATTAATTTCTGTTAAAGTTTATGAGAGAATAATTTTTTTAAACAAAGAATATTTTGTTCTCTTTCAATTTGAGGGACAGAGAAGAACAAAAATAATACGTCGTTATTTTTGTTCTTCTCTGTTCTTCAAATTCAAAGAGAACAACATATTCTTTATTTTAAAAAGCCGTTATTTGGGGGACTTATAAAGGCGATACGAGTGCTAAAGAGTGAATAGAATAGTGAATACCAAACTGAAGTAAAGAACAATCTAACGAAAGAAAAGCGTTTTTATGTTAAAGTAGTACAGGGAACAAAAAAAACAGGTTGTTATGTTATTTTGGGAACTGAAAGTTGATGTTCCTGTCTAAAGGGTAATTAAAAATATAGCAAGGACTTTCTACCCTGATAACTGTCATTGCACGACTATTGTTGTTTCTCATTATCTATCTCATATCTATGAAAATATACTTCGCAATCATACTTTTAAAAATATACTTCGCAGTTATTTGATTTGTCGGATAAACGAAAAGATATCGCAGTTCCCTAAACGACCGCACTCGATTTCAACAACAACAAAAATCGAGAAAATATCAGCACGATTAAATGTGATTGATATAATGCCTAATAATAGAACTCGCAATTTTATTTTAATCGAAATATGACTGCAATTCTTCTAAACGGATGTATTTGTTATCCAAAAAATAAATAAATTTTGAAATCTGACTTTACATTCGAAATGTTCACCGAAAAATTTGGACGATAGAAAACCAGATAAACAATTTTTATATTTTATTCCATGTTATATAACATGTTTACAAAAAATATATTTTAAAAGAGGTCCGGATAACTGACATTTCTGCATAATTAAATGCATTATAATTTTACTTTCATTACATTTTGTCTCGAGGTAATATATCCTCTATATCCGACCACTGAACTCTAACTGTAACTGCTGGAAGGCTCAAACCTTGTTTCCTCTATATGCGCGCGTTGAAGCCAATTGAAAACAGCCATGCTGTGTCCCAATATTTTTTTAAGTGATTTAGTGGTGTTTTTTTATTATCATAGCATTGCAGAAATATTAAATGTATAACAATAATATATTTTCTTCTTACAGAATTAATTTTTATATTGCCAAACAAATAGTTTTTGCTCTTGCTTTTTATCTACTTCGACTTTGACTTGCAAATGATCTTTCTATTTTAATAGCAGATTGCATTTAAAATACGTTTAAAAAGAAAATAGAAAAAAACTCAGCCAAAAGCAATACATGTCGGCTTATTTTAACTTAAAAAATATACGAAATATTGCGGTAGCAAAGAAAGTGGGGCACATCTTGGCTGCCTCTACATCGGCTTCAACTCAACAAAATGTCTTGCTCTATCCAGAAGTTACAGTTACAGTACTCAAAAATAAATACATGTAGAGAGAATTGGTAAACCTTTCTCCTCTGTGGCTCTGGAAATCGGTTAAAAACAAACAAGTCTCCAAGCAATCTAAAATATATAAGTTAAAACGCATACACAAAGTCACCGCAACACAAAATTAAAAAATAATTATTTAATTACATTTTTTACAATTTAGACATACTTCCCAACTGACAATAAATCAAACCACTCTTCGTTTCTGGCTGAAAATCCAATTAACTATTTATAATGAAATCAAATTTAATCTTATAAAAATGTCCTATCGGGTTTTTTTTCGTACAAAATTAGACCTTTGCCTTCAGTCCATTTTCTCCAGGTAGACATCACTAGTATCCATATCCGGCAGCTCCATATCCACCAGCCCCACCAACTACTCCTCCGCCGACTCCTGTACCGACAAAAGCGGAAGCTCCGTCAGAATTATGGGTGATTCCATGCAGGGTTCCACCGTAAGCATTTGCTCCACCATATCCATATCCACCATGCGCAGCGGCAACTGGTCCACCATATCCACCCATTCCTCCATAGCCACCCAATCCACCATAGCCGCCCATTCCACCATAGCCTAATCCATGTCCAAATCCGCCATAACCTAATCCATGTCCAAATCCGCCATAACCTAATCCATGTCCAAATCCGCCATAACCTAATCCATGTCCAAATCCGCCATAGCCTAATCCATGTCCATAGCCTCCAAGTCCACCATAGCCTCCAAATCCACCACCATAGCCTCCAAATCCACCACCATAGCCTCCAAATCCACCGCCATAGCCTCCAAGTCCACCAAAACCTCCAAGTCCACCATAGCCTCTTCCATATCCACCATAGCCTCCAAGTCCTCCAAGTCCACCAAAACCTCCAAGTCCTCCAAAACCTCCCATTCCACCGAAACCTCCCATACCGCCGAAGCCGCCTGGATGTCCTAGTCCGCCGAAACCTCCCATTCCTCCAAAGCCTGGATGTCCTAGTCCTCCATAGCCTCCGAATCCGCCTAGACCACCAAAGCCTTGGGACTGAACTAAAGCAAAGAGCACGGAGAACACTATCAAGATCGTCGAACTTTGATTGATCATGTTCAAGCCGTGTTTAGATCGCTGTGAGATGTGGCCTATTATTCGTTTGGTTTTTATACCACACCTAAAAAGCACCTGGTAGTTAATTAATATGACGATACCTGCTCAATCTGTTCTGTCTAATTGAAACCCTACTTGAGGAGGAAGTGGTAGCATACATTTTTAGTCGTGAGCGGTTTTCTTTGTCCGAATGCATTGACTTCACCAAGAGACAGATGGTTCCAAACACGAGTTGAAATTTCACAATACTTTCGTAAATACGTCGGGCGAATCCTTTCCAGTTTCAAAATGTTATTCATTTATTTGATTGTTTAGTATTATTTAATCAATCACTCTTTTTTTCTAGATAGCATATTCAGCTTTATCAATTAAAACTCACTCGCAGCCAGAAGTTGTTTTAATCCAGATGGTTGAAGTGAAGAAAACAATTCCGAATTTTGTTATGTTAATCTAAATTGACGCAACTGGGTTAGGTCCAACAATCACTTGGGAATAACGAGTGCTAAAACACAAGACGATTATTTAAACTCTTGTTCAGGGGTATCACTAAGATGGATCCCCCTAAAAATAACCGAGCGGTTAAGGGCGTCAGCTAGGAATACGAAGGTTCCCGGTTCGATGCCAGGTGATGGACTTGACAAAGAAAATTAAAAAGTAGTGATCTTGTGATCGGAGGGTTGCCAGCTTCGCTACAAAATACTAGAAAAGTCGTCCAGAACATCCATAAAAATTAACGGCGTGTATACGGGACTAGTGCACGATAAATCTAATCGGGGTCCAAAGTCCCGACGTCTATTGAAGGCGTTGGGTGCCAGTTCAGGTGTTTCCCCGTCATCTGACCATGGTTCTAAAATAACGAGGTGCATGTATGAATGTGTGTGTGAATGTGTATGTGTTCCCGGGTCCTTCCTTCGAGATAGGCCCGAACCGTCGCCAATAGCCCACTGTGCAGCTGTAGAGCGACGTTATTTTAACCAAACCAAACCAAACCCCAAAAAAATAATTCAGAGGGAGAGCAAACCAGTTTTGGTTTGGTAATGAACGTCGTATTAGAGCAGAAAAGAAGTGGGCTATTGGCAACGGTTCAGGGTCTATCTCGAAGAAAAGTTCTGGGAACGATGCCTCGTATTTTTGAACCATGCTCAGATGACGAGGGCAGAACATGAGCTGGCACCCACGCCTTCAATTGGCGTCAGGACTCTGGAATGCGATCAGATTAATCGTGCACCAGTCCCGTATACGCGCTGATATAATTTGTTAAATGTTCTGGACGACTTTCTAGTATTTTTGTAGCGAAGTTGGCAACACTCAGATTACTACTTATTTTACTTTTCTTTGTCAAGTCCATCGCACGGACTCGAACTAGCAAACCTCTGATTACCAGCTGAATGCCTTTATCCACTGGGCTACCAGGGGCGCAAACCAGAAAGACATTTAAAAAAAAATATCTCTATCTGAGGTTAGAGAGCGGTGATTTTTTACGTCACGCTATTTTTCTTCCTTTTGGTGTTTTTGTTATCCCTCTACTCATGTCACGCGCTGCCACATTAGCCTTTTACCAAACATCCCATTTATATAAAAAAATGACTTAAATCAAAGTTTGTGAAATAATTTTTTTCCTACAATGGTTTACTACGTCACGCAACCACTGAGTCCCCCCTCTTATATATATATATATATATATATATATATATATATATATATATATATATATATATATATATATAAAGTGAAAGACATAATCAAAACGTAAATTGATGTTCGTCAAATTGATGTTTTGATTATGTTTTTCACTTTTAAATAAAATATTTATTAGTATAATTTTTACTTTAATAATTAATATTTTAGTTTATTATTTGGCGTTCATTACAATTGCTGTATTTTTATTCTATTTTAACAAAAGTGTATTATTTAATTTTTTTAATTTAATCAAATTATTTTTGTTTTAGAATATTTTTTTCATTATGCTTGCTTCATGCAGCTCTAGCGCTGATTCATATTGGATTTTTCTATGCATTTTTATTAAATTATATCCTTTTTGTTTTATTATTATCCATTGTTTTCTACTATGTTTTTGTTGTATATATATATATATATATATATATATATATATATATATATATTATAACTTTTTGATATTGATGTCAATTTACAAAAAACATTCCCAAATTTTGGGGCCGATTTCAAAAAAGTTGTAATAAGTATAAAATCGATATTAAACAATTCAATTTTTCCCCACTTGTTCGGTAAAATAAAAAATATTTTTTACTTTTTAGCACATTTTTCTTATAGTCAGTTTTCTTTTTTTAAAGAAGATTATTTTTTATTTGGGTATTTCTCGGAGAAACTCGACAAGTGCAATTTTTACAATTTTTAACTGATATTCATTGCTTGGAAATTTGTCCTCGTCATCTGACCATGGTTCAAAAATACGGGGCATTGCTACCGGTTCTGATAGCCCCGAACCGTCGCCAATAGCCCACTGTGCAGCTCTAGTGCGACGTTAATTAATCAAATTAAACCGAAAAACTGGAATTCTCGTCCATTTGCTTTAGTGGGCTTTAAGCAAATTATACGATTGCCTAATTGACAAAAAAAAAAAATTACCAATTGAGATCATATATTTAAAATTCTTTAATAAAAAACAAAGCCACAATTTTTTTTGTTAAAAAAAATACTTTATTTTTTTCTCATATAATTTAGATTTGTAATTGTTTTCAAAAAATATATATATTCTGAAATTTTTAAGAATCTGGTTTCCCAGGGTATGCGCTATCTTGGATAACGAACTCTGAAATTCGCCTGTACCAGTTTGTACCTTGATCGTGCACTAGATAGCGAGATCGTAGTCAGGTTTTACCAGTAATCCTTTATTAGCATTCCCGAACTTCGTCTAAGAGTTGTTTTCTGCGTATTAGTACTTATTCTTTCTCGTGAATAAACGAGTTTTTTTTTAACTCGTTCTCACTCTTAAAACATGCTCGTGATTTTCTCATCGCTTGTTGGTTGAATATATATTGTTTGTACATTTACACCGGCGTTTTAATTAAAAGATAAGCGATGCCCAAACGAAAAATAAAAGGTTTCATTGCCAGCTAATTTGTTCAACAATAAATTTTACTTTCTGCTCTGTAATTTTTTTGGGCACCCAAATAATATTCAGTGAACATAAGTTTAAAATTTGGGTGCACTGGTGAGCACCTGCTTTGAAAAGTTAATTTCGACCCCTGCCCTATGGACAACATTCAAGAAACATTATTCTGCACTACTAAGCTAAATAAGAACTTTAAGAGAAGACTCCCATTGGTTAAAAATATATTTTAAAATGACCACGGCGTTCTAATGTTATTCGTTGTAATAGCAATTCTTTGTAAAAGCGCACGCTTAGTCTACTCTCCAGTTCTTGTTTAGCTCAGTGTTGAGAATTTAATTAATTTATTAGAAATAGTAGGTCATTTGTATAAAGTAACTCAGAGGGGAATTTTATTGATTTACTACTTTTCTTGTTGAAAATTGGTTTAAGTTTTCCGAACACTTTTTTTGCATCGCTTTCATAGAACATTTCCTACAGTTAAATTAAAGTATATGTGGATTCCTTTTAATGCTCAGAGGGGAATTTGATTGATTTACGTCTTTTCTTGTTGAGAATTGATTTAAGTTTTTCCGAGCATTTTTCCTGCATCGCTTTCATGTAAATCGCAACCGATTCCGGTTGCAGCTTCAAAATGTCATCCATCGCGGTCTTGTCAACTCTTCCGGAATAGATGTACTCCAAAACATATCCGAACATGCTCGACTCTATATCCGGTATCCCGACCTCCAAGTTTTTAAGATCGTCGTGGACGTAACCATTGACAGCTTGCGAATCCCCCTCGAACATAGCCATGATCGAAGGCACTCTAGCACATACTATTGCTTTGTGAACTTTGAATACATCATTATCCACAGAAGTCACCAGCATAAGATCCGTGTCAATTCCACCTGTGTAAAGGGCATAAAGTTCATCACTGAGGCAGGTTAAGGCATCCACTACAGCGGGAATGGTTCTGGTGCTGTTTGGACTGTCACTTAAATTCAAATTACATATCAAACACAAAGTTCTCTCGTTGCCTGTTATGTTCGCAGGAAAGTCACTTTTTCGGAACGACTGCGAAAAATGGACATTCACCGATTCTTCAGAATTTAGAGTTGTCGCGCTTTCCCAGCATTTCCCGAAGATCTTGCCGTTTTTATCGCCACACACTAAGGAACCCTTGAACTTAAGTAAAAATATATATTTTCTCGTAGTTCCTGCTTCAAGTGCAATTTCTACACTGACGTTTATGTCGCTCGTATCTATTTCCGAAACAAAATAGTTCAGCATTATCTTACCCCCATGCATAGAAGCTGGTAAAGGAAAAACTATTATTTTGTATCCTAAACCCTCAATTAAAGAGAATAAATTTAATGTGTGGGACATGGACATGATGTTTATTTCCGTTGACACTATGCAATCATCAAAAGAGGATTTGTTCAATTCCAATATTAAGTTTTTCAGATCGTATTTCAAAGCGAAACTTCTCAATTTTGCATAATAATAACGGTTTTCGGTTAAGTTCCCTGTATATATGAAATATAATGCTTCTTTTACAATTGCTGGTGAGAAATCATATATAACAATAAAAGGAATCGAGTTTTCATAACTACTCTGTTCAATCAAGCTAACCATATATGGAGCCCTTGCATTTAATAAGGTTGTATGGGCTTTGATTTCAGTTTTGCCTACTCGTATGATAACATCATAAAACATTTCTTCATAGTACAACAATTTCATATCATTTGATAACGAGACTAAATCAGAAACGTAACTTGATTCATTGTTATTAGATATATAACACTGCAAAGTTAAAATACCGTTTGGATGAGGACAGCGCTCCAGTTCCTCACGGGTGAAAAACTCAGAGAATCCCAGTGAATATCCATTTTTAAACACCAAACTGGATGCCGTTTTTAAGAAGTTTTCCACGCCATTTTCTAATTTGAGGCACATTTCCAGATCAACAGCTACTTCTCTATTATGAGATCCACCACAATGTTGCAGGAAACAGGCAACGTAGTTCGGGTTTTCGAACCCTTTAGGGTAAAACACTAAACACCACGAGATGGGCCCCAAGGACTCGACCACAAATCGAGAACTTTCAATACCTTGTCTCAAGGAGTATACACTCGAGCTGTGGTTCTGAATGTTCCATGTGAGTTTCAAGGGCTTTCGACCACGAGTGCGTTTAGACATAATTCTTGTTGGATATTGATTCACTGAAGAAATAGCTAGCAGTCCCCAATGCTGAAGACTTGTGAAAGTGTGGCTGAAAGGCTTATGCAAGAACTCTTCCTAAGGCAATGTTTTCAAAATATTTATTAACAGTTGTTGATTCCAAATGTCTTTTGATATCTTTTATGATTGAAAGTGAGGAACTCGTAATCTTTGTGTTAGTTCGTCAATGTCACACTACAGCCACACACAATTGGCTATTTGCTAGGGTTTGGTTTGGTTGAACAACGTCGCACTAGAGCTGCACAGTGGGCAATTGGCAACGGTTCAAGGTCTATTTCGAGAGAAAGACCCGGAAACTCGTAATTTTGAACTAGTTGTCCCTGTTGAACGTATGGTCTGTTGTCCCGGCAGCCCAGTGGACTTGATTTTGGCTAGCAGTCAGATGATTGCGAGTTCTAACTGGATTAAAAGTAAAAGTGTGCTAAACTTATGATATGAGAGAACCATGGTCAGATGACGAGAACAACGCCTGAGCTGACACCCGACGCAACCTCAATAGGCGTCAGGACATTGGACCCCGATTCCAATTTAATGTGCACCAGTCCGGTATACACGTCTGCATAATTTGTTGGATGTTATGGACGACTATCTATTATTTTTGTAGTGAATCTGGCAACCACAAGTCGATTGAGGCTTCAGCTGGGAATCAGAGGATTAACTGGTTCGATCCTGTGCGACGGATTTGACAAGGAAAAGTAAAAAGTAGTGAACTTGTGAGCGGAGGGTTGCCAGCTTCGTAGCAAAATACTAGAAAAGTCGTCCAGAACGCCCGCAAAAATTCACGGCGTATATCCGGGACTGGTGCACGATAAATCTGATCGGGGTCCAAAGTCCCGACGTCTACTGAAGGCGTTGGGGCCAGTTAAAGTGTTTCCTCGTCATCTGACCGGGGCCTCCGTGGCCGAGCGGTTAAAGGCGTCAGCTGGGAATACGAATATTCCTGGTTCGATCCTAGGCGATGGACTTGACAAAAAAAAGTAAAAAAAAGTAGTGATCTTGTGATCGGAGGGTTGCCAGCTTAGCTACAAAATACTAGAAAAGTCGTCCAGAACATCCGCAAAAATTAACAGCGTGTTACGGGACTGGTGCACGATAAATCTGATCGGGGTCCAAAGTCTCGACGTCTATTGAAGGCGTTGTGTGCCAGATCAGGTGTTTCCTCGTCATCTGACCATGGTTCTAAAATAACGAGGTGCATGAATGTGTGTGTGAATGTTTATGTGTTCCTGGATCTTTCTTTCGAGATAGACCCCGAACGGTCGCCAATAGCCCACTGTGCAGCTCTTATGCGACGTTAATTAACCAACTCAAACCAAATCGTCATCTGACCATGGTTCTAAACTAAAGAGGTACATGAATGTGTTTTGTGAATGTGTATGTGTTCCTGGGTATTTCCTTTTTTTTTTCGAGATAGACTCCGAACCGTCGCAAATAGCCCACTGTGCATCTCTATTGCGACGATAATATATCAAACCAAACCAAACCTAGTCCCCGTACAGTCGCCAATAGCCCAATGTACAGCTCTAGTGCGACATTAATTAGTCAGTCCAAACCAAACAAAAAATCGAATATAGTCTCTTGCAGTGTAGAAAGCTCGTGATCGGAGGGTTGTCAGTTTCGTTCCTAATCGTCAGCAGAAAAACATCCGCGTTGTATAGGGGACTGGTACACGTTAAATCTGCTGCGGTCCAAAATCCTCACGCCGATGCCAGGTTATTTGCATATCTGCTGTGACATTATTTAACAAAGACATACCTACACAAAAGGTCTAATCGAGAAGGGACCTAAATGTTGGCTTTTCTGCGATTAGTATTATATGGTAACAAAACAACTTTTACAGGGTGACCTACAACTATAAAATTCCATTGTGACGCAAACATTTCTTAATTATTGGTTTATTTATATGGAATGTCTCGTAAATTGTTTGTTAATTGAGCAGTTTTTGCTGAAGTTTAGCTGAAGAATTTAAATTAAGCAATGATTTTTTTAATAAATTGTTCGTTTCGAAAGGATAATAATAATAAAAATAAGAGGAGTTTTTGTATTTTGGTCTATCAACCATCCAAGGCAGGAAGTTTTGAATATTTATAATAAGTAATAATTTTTAATTATTTTAATTCAATAAGTATTTAAATTTTTTCCAACTTTAAGAAAATGCGCTAAAAAGAAGAAAAAAAATTTAATTTTACGGATGAATTGAAAAAATTGAATTATTTAATATCCATTTTATAGTATTAAATGTTTTTGAAATCGGCGCCAAAATGTGTGTATGATTTTTGTAAATTGGCACCAAATTCAAAAAGTTTTAATAAGTATAAAATTGATATTAAATAATTCAATTTTTTCAACTTGTTCGTAAAATTAAAAATTATTTTTTACTTTTTAACGCATTTTCTAGTAGTCGTTTTTCTTTTTTTTTAAAAAGGTTATTTTATTTTTTCCCTTTTTAGTTTTTAATTTAGCAGCGGGTTTCATCCCCTACTATTATTCATCAAAATTCAAATTGTCCCTCACATTTTTCAACGTATCGGATCCGGTTTAATAAATGTCAGGTAAACAAAACTGTATTACCTTAACAATGTATATTATAAAGCAATCCCTATGCATGCTAAGCAATGCTGAATGAATGAAATGTCATTGTTGTACAACTTCTATCAAACAATGAAAACATTTTGAAATTGGAGGAACTGTTAAAAAAAGGTCCGGTTAATCGATATTTCCAGATATATAATAACCAGATAACCGATTATTCGTTGCAGATTTTGTCGAAGTGGATTTTTGCATATCCAACAAAAAAAGAATTTTTGAAATCGGACACTATTATTTTCCAAACGGTCCGCTGAATTGAGAATTCCGGATAATTAAATGCCGGATAACCGGGTATTTTTTTTTCAAATGGTGTCCAAGTGGAACATTCCCTATCCAACAACAAAAAAATTGTCCAAATATCTGAATCAGAACAGAAATTATGTGCGAACATACATAAAATAATTTATAACTGTCGAATCGATAACCTCACGCCTTTTGACACGCTTTGGCGGTTTTAATTGTCAAGTTTTTGGCGGTTTTATTTTAAAGTTTTAGTTGGCGCGCTTTTCAGTTAGGTTAAAAAAAGTTTTAACCTTTTCTGTGACGTCACGTGGACCCTCACGCATAGCCAAGGTAGAATGTTTTCTCAACCTTTCTTCCAAATTGTATGCTTCGACGTGCACGATCAAGTACATTGTCGTTCAATGGGAGTTCTCGCTCCAGTGTTTATATTGTTTTAGCTTAGTGGACATAACTTATTCCTAAACAAGCACAGACCTCAAATAATAACTAACTGGACTAAGCTTAGCAACGTTGCCGCACAGCTTTCGCCTGCGCAAATTAAAAAGAGCAAAATTTGCTGTTTGCTTCCCAGTTGTTAAGTTTCATATGCAATATTTCTACTGAGGAACTAATTTCTGCACTAAACGAAGTGTGCATGTATATTTTTTATATATTGTTTACAGGATATATTTTTATTATAGTATTTAAAAAAGTAAGTATGTATATATTTTTCTGGCTTTAAGATATTTCCGGATATATAACAGCCGGATAACCGATTATCTTTTTGCAGTTTCTGCCTAAGAGGATTTTTCTCTATTCAACAAAAAAAGAATTTTCGAAATTGGACAATATTTTTTTCAAATGGTCCTGTTAATTGAGAATTCCGGATATTTAAATGCCGGATAACCGGATATATATTTTAAAAGGTTCTCAAGTGAAACATCCCCTATCCATTAACAAAAACAAAATCTCAAAATATCTTAAAACAGAAATCTTGTGCAAACATACATAAAAAAACCATACATAACAGTCAAATTGATAACCTCTCTCCTTGGCGCGCGATTTGGCGGTTTTAATATAGTTTCTGGAGGTTTTATTTTAAAGTTTTGGTTCGCGTATTGTTCAGTAGGTTAATAAAAGAGTGGGTTGTCAATAAAAACTGGAACAATTTTTTAATTTACAAATTGAATTTTTCATCAATGCTTATATGAACAATATATAGCACATATATAAAGGGATTATATAGTCATCAATAAAACGGATTAAAATATGAATACAACGAGGCAGAATATAAATAAATATAATGATTATAAATTTTAATAATTCTAAAGCGCAGACGGCACAAATTAGGAATTAGAAACGGATGTGACGTCACGAGGACAACTTTTTTCCGAAGTCGTTTTTGTACTAGACCTAAAAGATCTAGCATTAAAAAACCTCAAAAAATTGCATATTGACCAATCAAATACGTTTGTAGTTTTGGCTTTGTTTAACCTAATTTTTTCAGCCAAACGCTGCGATAATGTTTGTTTAGGTTCGTACTTTGGTGACAGCTTTTGTTGCTACACTTTTCTCGGTGTACGCAACACGCATGTTTTATCGATCTCCCGTGAAAACTTGCTTTTATTGTTCTACCATCTTTAGTTGTAATTATATATCTAATTATATAGTTTTTATTTGTTTTAAAAGTTGCTTTTATATTTTCTTAACTCTTGCTTTAAAAAACCACCCCTTATTTTATTGTTCTTAATACAGCCTAATTTGCTGTTCTTGTAAGCTTTCTTGCTTAATTTGTGATCTATTATTTACCAAACTAAACACAATTTTTTTTATATTTTAAACATGTTTTGAAAATTGTAATTTTTGTATTGATAGGTGTATTATATATCTAATAATATAGTTTTTTTTGTTTTATAAGTTGCTTTTATTTTCCCTTAACTCTTGTTTTAAAAGAACGGCCTCTAGCTTTATTGTTCTTATCCCTAGTTTTATAACATCTTTAGTTGTAATTGTATATAATATATCTAATGATATAGTTTTTATTTGTTTTATAAGTTGCTTTTATTTTCCCTTAACTCTTGTTTTAAAACTTTTCATTATTTTAACTTATTTTATTGTTCTTAATACAGTTTAATTTGTTGTTCTTTCAAGCTTTCTTGCTTAATTTGTGTTCTATTATTTACCAAACTAAACACAATTTTTTTTATATTTTAAACATGTTTTGAAAATTGTAATTTTTATATCAGTTTTCTTTTTCTAATTTTACTCCTTATCATTGAAATGAGAGTTCTTGTAGTTGGGGATTCCATTATTAAGTGCATGGGTGAGCACTTAAGTAATGGCTTGCGTAATCATGATGTTACTTTTAAACCATTTCCAGGTGCCAAAATTGAAGGAGTGATGGACAGAATTTCCGCCTTAGATAATCACTTCGATTGGGTTGTGCTCCACGTTGGAACAAATAATACAAATCAAGATAGTGTGCAAACCATCCTTAAAAAGTTTGGTAATCTTTTTAAGGTAATATTGTCCTGTATCCCTGATGCGAAAGTTGTAGTTTCCGGCATTCTACCCCGCAACCTGAACAGCTTTGAGAAGGATCCTATCAAAAGGGCATTGTTTGTAGAGCACCTTCCATTTTTAAATGCTAAGATTGATGAGATTAATTGTAATCTAAAATTCATCTGTTCAGATCGTGATGGGCTTTTCTTTTACAGATCACCACACCCACTTTTGGGATATGATGGTCTACATCTTGGGAAACTTGGACATGCTCAACTAGCCAGGGAATTCGTTGATGTTTTGAGCTCGTTGATTCATAGACAACACAGCATAAGTATTGCTCCTTGTAACTTTTCGCTCGAGAATTTTCCTCCTTTGGTTTCTACATCCAATGCTGTCCTACCTGTGGTATCTTCCCATTTCTCCCAACCTGTGTTGTCGCCGTCCCTTGTCCAGCCTGTGACGTCTCCTCCCTGTGTCCAACCTGTGGTATCTCCTCCTTGGGTCCAAATTGTGGCTTCTCCTTGGGTCCAACCTGTAGTGTCTCCTCCCTGTGTCCAACCTGTGGCTTCTCCTTGTGTCCAACCTGTGGTGTCTCTTCCCTGTGTCCAACCTGTGGCGTCTCCTCCCTGTGTCCAACCTGCGGTGTCTCCTCCCTGTGTCCAACCTGTGGTATCTCCTCCTTGGGTCCAAATTGTGGCTTCTCCTTGGGTCCAACCTGTGGTGTCTCCTCCCTGTGTCCAACCTGTGGCTTCTCCTTGTGTCCAACCTGTGGTGTCTCTTCCCTGTGTCCAACCTGTGGCGTCTCCTCCCTGTGTCCAACCTGCGGTGTCTCCTCCATGTGTCCAACCTGTGGTGTCTCTTCCATGTGTCCAACCTGTGGTGTCTCCTCCAAGTGTCCAACCTGTGGTGTCTCCTCTATGTGTCCAACCTGTGGTGTCTCTTCCATGTGTCCAACCTGTGGTGTCTCTTCCATGTGTCCAACCTGTGGTGTCTCTTCCATGTGTCCAACCTGTGGTGTCTCCTCCCTGTGTCCAACCTGTGGCTTCTCCTCCTTGTGTCCAACCTGTGGTGTCTCCTCCTTGGGTCCAACCTGTGGCTTCTCCTTGGGTCCAACCTGTGGTGTCTCCTCCCTGTGTCCAACCTGTGGCTTCTCCTTGTGTCCAACCTGTGGCTTCTCCTTGTGTCCAACCTGTGGCTTCTCCTTGTGTCCAACCTGTGGTGTCTCTTCCCTGTGTCCAACCTGTGGCGTCTCCTACCTTCATTACACCTGTGAGACCAACCCCCACTGTTCGACTTTCAAGGCTACCTCCCTTCATCAAACCTATGAATCTATCCTCCTCCATCCGACCTTTGAAGCCATTTTCCTCCATCCGACCCGTGAATCCACTTCCTGCTGTTGAACATGTGAGGCCTTCTCAACCTGCGAGGCCTCGTTTCGTTGTCAAACTTGTGGATCGTCCTCCTTTTGTTCAACCTGTGATGTCATTTCCTACCATCCGACCTGTGGATGTACCCCTGCCTGTTGGACGAATGGAGCCCCCCGCTGCTGTTCATTCTCTATCTGGTCTTTTTGATAATTGTATTTATAATGTTAAAGTAAGTAACCGCTTTTCTGTTTTGGAAGACATTAAGTTGTCAGTAGTGAAAAATACCTCCATTTCTCAAGTTACTGGTGGTGGCAAAAGTGAAGTTTATCCCAGGCAATGCCTACTTTGCAAAGATTTTTTTAAAACTAAACACGCTTTTTATAATCACAGGAAAAATTCCAATTGTAAAAAAGAGTCTCCGTCTAAAGGTCTATACCCCAAGACATGCCCAGTTTGTTTAAAGTCCTATTCAAATAAATCCTCATTCTCCAAACATAAAAAAAATTGTGTTAATAAATCATGTCTTTTATCTACAATTGGTATTAAGAGTGAAAAGTGTCCAGATAGTCCACCTGCAGTCCCTGTAGCTAAAAATATTCCTGAAAAATTATCTTGTGCAAATCCTGTAACTAGAATATTTACTTCTAGCTTAGATCTTAAAACAAACATTGATTCCCAAATCTCGAAACAAATTAGTAAATATCCTAGGAAATGTGTAAGTTGCTATAACATTTTTAGGGACAGAGGTAGTTTTTTTCGACATAAGCGTAATTGTACTAGCTGCATTAAAACGAATAAATATAAAAGCTGCCCTTTTAAAGAATGCGGAATATCATTTATTTCTTTGGGTAGTTTAAATAAACATTTACTCGAAGATCATGACTTGGGATGCATAAAAGTATTAACATTTAAATCAATGAATGATTTCTATATATGGCTAGAGTCTGAGAGTACTTCTACCTACAGCTCTTTTAAAAAATTAACTGGAAATAAAGTAAAAGAATTAAAAACATTTTATTATTATTCTTGTCAATTGTATAAGCCCAAAGAAAAAATTCCCGATGAAACCCCAACTCCTCAAACAAGCAAACCCGATGAAACCCTAATTCCTCAAACAAGCACACCCAATGAAACCCTAATTCCTCAAACAAGCAAACCCGATGAAACCCTAATTCCTCAAACAAACACACCCGATGAAACCCCAACTCCTCAAACAAGCAAAAATGTGATTCGTAAAAACAAGAAGGGTACTATATTGCATAGAAATTGTCCTGCTAGGATTTCTGTATGTGAAGAAAAAGTTTCTGGTGTGGTTACGGCACATTATTTTTCAAAACACAATCATGATTTTGAATTTAATTATGATCTCCACCACCCTTATAAAGCAAGCTTTAGACAAACTCTCAATCTATTTATACAATTAAAAGTTCCAGCCCGTGAAATACAACGTTTAGTAAGGGGAGATGTAACATGTCGTAATAATCGTGATATTAATATGCGCATTCCAAAAGAAGAATACGTGTCTCGCAAAGAAATTAAAAATTATGCAAGGCGAATATACTCTGCTATGGATCCCAAATGCGATCACGATTCTGTTGCGTTAATCGTTGATCAATTATCTAGAGAGCCATATGATGCTGTTTTGATATTTAAACCTGAAAAGACAAAAACTACTCATGGGCCTTGTGACCTAGACAAGCTGGAAAATAGTGCGGAAATATTTGCATTAGGCTTTCAAACTGATTCGCAGAGAGAAATTTTAGTTAGTAATTCCCATAAACCACTTTGCATTGATGCAACATATGACACTAATAACCACAATTATTTTCTAATTACTCTTATTATTTCGGATGAATATGGGCATGGTTATCCAATTGCACATTTCATTACAAGTCATTTAGATAAAAGTACCATGGTTTGCATGTTCATTAGTTTGAAGCAGAAAATGCCAGATTTAGAAATACGGACTTTAATGACGGACGATGATAAGTTTACATATGAAGCATTCAATGATGTTTTTGGTCCAAATGTTAAGCATTTATTGTGTCAATGGCATGTTTTACGAGCTTGGCAGCGTCAAATTTCTAACAAAGTTTCGTCAACAGAACTTGCACTAGAGATTTATGCAAAATTAGTCAAATTAATGTATGCTAAAGATCTTACAAAATTTGAAGACCTTATGGCACAGTTTATAGTTTATATCTCTAAATGTAAAGCATTTCAAAAATACTTTAAGAAATACTATTTTAATAGAACAGAAACATGGGCAGGGTATTACCGATCATTACCATATTTGTCCATCACTACTAATAACTTTTGTGAAGCATTTCATAGCTTGTTAAAAAACACTTATTTTAAAGATAAAATTAATAACCGGTTAGATACATTAATAAGAATATTGTTGGATTACGAGAGAGACCGATACATTAATCGTTCTGATAATGTAAAACGTAACGTCCCCTGGGCTTCAGATCATAACAAGGTTTCCAAAGTAGCTCACACTCGTGGACGGAAAATACCTGATACAGATGTTGCTAATCAAAAGGATTTCTGGTTAGTTAAATCGCAAACCGCTAAAAACAAACTATATGTAATTAAACAAGTTAATACGAAGTGTCCCATAATTGAACATTGTTCTGTTAAATGCCTTGAAATGACTTGCATGTCATTATGCAGTCATATGTATATTTGCACTTGTCCCGCTGATAGTAGCTTATGTAAACACGTTCATAAAGTTCATTCGATGTTAGTTAGAGAACAACCTGTAATACCAGCAAATAATTTCTACAGCATGGATTCATCAGATGTGCTGGTTCAAAATAATACCCATTGTGGTGTTGATAAACACATTAATATAATTTGCTACCCACGTACCGATGAACATAGATTAAATAAATGCCAGGAACTATGCACTCAATTATTAGATCTAGTTCAATTACCAGAAATACAAAAGGTAATGCTAAGTAGGGTATTCACATTATTAAACTCAATGGTTTCTAGTTGCCAGAGCACTTTAAATTTGAAAAATATCCTTAATATTGCAACTAATAGGATTCCCTCTTCCAAAGTGGCTCCCAACCAAAAGCTTGCTGAATTAAATTTTCTTAAAAAGAAAGCAAAGGGAAAACGTCCAAAAAAGCAACCATTTTCTAAAAAGTTTAAAAAATGCAAATTAGAATATATGGAAGAAGTAAGTGATTCTCCTCATAAACAATTTAAGTTTTCTTCTGAAAACTCTAATATTAGTATTCAATCAAATTCTGAAAATGGAAACGCCCTGTATTCTTTTTCTTCAGATTTACCTTTTAAAACGGATTCCATATCCACTATAGGCATTTACCATTTAAATTTCATATCCCTTAAATCTCTAGATCCATATATAAGTGACGCAGAGTTGAAAAATATTAAATTAATGGATAAGCAATTTGTTAAAGGGCGGTTAGACGATACAATTGTCGATTCGTATATATACATGCAATGTGAGAATAACAATAGCAACTTTTCGTGTGAAGGATCCTCGGTTTCGCAATTAATTCTTTGGGATGTTGAGTTATACAAACTTAAAACAAAGCTTAAATTTAATACCCCTGTTATGTTTTTTCCTATTTACTTGTCTGATCATTGGATTTTAATTGTTATAAATAAAAGAAGTAAATGTATCGAAATCTACGACCCACTTTCTGCAGATATCGGTTGTAAGGAAAATTTTGATAATTTGAAAAATATTTTGGAAAAATTTAATGATATTAATTTACAAGAATGGGAGATAACTTCACCGTCCGATATTACTAAAGATGATATTTCTCAAGAAGTTAACATGAATTCTGGAGTATTTATTTGCTACTTCGTTCATCAATTAATACATGAATATCGTTTAGATACTTCCTTTAATCCTAATGACTTTAGATATTATATGTATAAAACTTTAATAGATAAATCTCCTGTAAGATTTGATAAATCTGAATACATTTTCCCTGACATAAATCAATCCAATACAAGTGTTAAACTTCCCCTGAACTTGGACATCCCTAAATTCGACTTTATAAGTAAAGATAATGTTTCGCCCAACCAAAAAGTTGTCCGACAGTTAGATTTCCATAAAAGTAACTTAAAAAGAAAACCTCCTATAAATAACATGTTTTCAAAAATCCAATGCTTGAAAAGAAAGTCGGAAGATTCTGAATACGCCAGCAGCTATGCTGAACAACTTAAATCCTTTACTACAGACAGTCCTACAAAATTTATTGCATCAACTGGTTCAAAATCTTGTTCTTATAAATCAATTTTTAAAACAGACTCTAATTATGTAAAGAAAGTTGGCATTTATAGTTTAAATTACATATCCCTTAAATCTCTTGATCCATACATAAGTAATGAGGAATTAAAAAGCATACAATCAAAGGATGCTGTATTTGTTAAAGGCTGGTTACACGACGTAATTATTGATTCATTTATACATATGCTATGTGAGGGCAATACAGACTTTGGTTATAAGGACTCGTCAATTTCGCAATTATTAATTAATAATGCTATAACACTCGATCTTGATAAACCGGTGATGTTTTTTCCTGTTTGCATATCAAATCATTGGATTTTAATAGTTGTAAACAAACAGAGAAAAGTTATTGAATTCTACGACCCAATGAGTGTGAACATAGGTTACTTGGATAGCATCAGAACTTTGTTAAAAAACTGCAAAATTAGTTTTACAAAAATAACTTCACCCGAACATAATCTTCAGAAGGATACCACCAATTGCGGAGTGTTCATTTGCTATTATGCCCATCAAGTGATTCACAAAGAAAGTTTTAATAAAGATTTTGACCCCAATAACTTTAGATCATATATGCACTATGCTTTAATAAATTCAGATACTTTTAAATTTGACTGCAATAAACACTCTTTATCTAAAATGGATGATCCTAATGTAAGTGTTAAGTCACCCCACTACTCCTGCATCCCTAAAATTAATTTCGCAAATAAAGTTAATGCTTCGGATTGTGTCGTGTCTATAAATGGAATTAAGATAATGCAATATATGCTGAAATCTTTAGATCCGCATATTACAGCAGACGAAGAACAAATTTTAAAATTGGCTTCACCTTGCTTTAAAAAGGGTTGGTTATATAACTCCATAATAGAAGCATTTTTATTTAATATAACAAAAGGTGTTGGTGGAATCGAATCTGCACCTTCTATACTTTCAATTAACATGCCCAACCAATTGAGCCATAGAAATCTAGCTTTAAAAAAGGATTTCTATAACACTAAGATTTTATTAATTCCAATAAATTTAAATTCGCATTGGGTACTACTTATAGCTCACATTCAAAAATGTAAATTCGAGTTTTATGATCCATTACAAAAAGGCATAAATGAGGATTTTACAAACGTTATACAAAATTGTGCTTTATTTCTAAATAATTTACTAAAAGTTTCATCAAACTGGACAGTAGACAGACCTTGTTGTGTTAAACAAAAGGATAATTTAAATTGTGGGGTATATATTTGTTACTATGCAATACAAAAAATGAATAATAAACCATTAACTGAAGACTTTAATACAGATATTTTCAGGAAATACATTTATAAAATAGTAACTCAAGGAGCAAACAAGTTTTTGTATGATTAACCCTTGCCATATTTGTTGTAATAAATTTTTGGTTGTGAAAGAAATTCGTTCTTCAGAGTAAATTTCAGGGGTCTTAACATTTTATGCACCCCTGCATATGTCCCAGGTTGACCTTTGACTATGGTACTGCAAATACAAAGTTTCAGGTATTGCAGGGAGCCAAATGTTAAAAATTTTATCTTCTCATCATCATAATTTTGCTTTAATGAGTTATATTTAACAATTTCCTTGTATATAGAATTTTAAAGTGTTTTACATGTTTAAATTAATAATTTTAATGTTTTACCTGACATTTGTAAATTAAATTTTCTTATTTAATGGGCCTTATACATTTCTTATTTTCCATTTTAGCTTACCTTTATTTAATCTTATTTGTGGAACTTTGAAAGCTCCTACATCAGACACCAAACTATCTAACGATGTAAAAAAATGCTGAGCACATACTTCCAAGAACTTAAGTTTTATCATTGCTGCACATTTCTGGTGGACAATATAAAGTATAGTATATGCACGACGTTCACAAATTCAATTTGGATTGGAGTAGAAAACCCACATCCTTTGCGCCCGATAGCAGTTGTTTTAGGACATTTTCTGTCTGAGATTCTTTGTTGGAGTTTAGGGAAGGGGCTGGTACCTGGGTCACCAAATAAACCCCTAAACAATTCCAACAATAGATGAGACTCCAGGTATCAGGCATTGTTTTGCCGGCAAAAGCCCATTACTTCATCTGAAATAAACTAGTACTTTTTTGCTAATATTATTAATAAATAACCAGGTGAAATGATATTTGTGAGCTATTGCAAATTATTTATTAATGAGAATATTTTCAGAGCACTACTTCAAAATGCCGTTTATTGTGAATTTGTTGTATCATGATCCATTTTTTTTTTTAATAATTAATGATTTTTTAATTTAAATGGATGAAAAATTATTTGGTTGAAATTTTAAACAAAAATTGGTTATTCTGTATTCAGCAAAATTTGGTATTCAGTGCATCCCTACTTTCCAGTATAGGCTTGTGAGATGATTTTTTTTATGACAATTATTTTATTCTATACATTAGAAAGCCTCTTCACATTTCTGTCCGTGGCTGTTCATCCATTACACTACTGTTGCACCTAGGTCAAGGTATTTACTGAGGGGTGAAGTCTACTGTGTCTGGTAGTATAAGGTTATGCCACTAATAGTAAGATTATAAGTGCAATTAGTAATTTGTAGCTTCAGAATTGCAATCTACTTGTAAAAATTTTGATTAGCTATAGGAAAAATAATTAAATTCTTTTGCAATTCAAGAATTCAAAATATTTTGTTATAAATTTTGTAAGCATTTAATATAGTTATAGCCATTTCTTTTTTAAATGTTCAAGTCGTATTACATAACATAACTTTTTGCATATGTTTTCAAAAGGTGAAATACTTTCTGTACCTTACCCATTATCTCTTCTTGGAGCATTGGTAAATCTTCGCTGATTAACTACATCCTTAAAATTGAAAATTATTCTTCTTCTGGTAAAAGCTTAACTTTAATCAGGAAAAGCATATAAAAATATTAAGTCTATTAAATCATGATGTACATAGTTACATAGATTGGTAAGAAGTTGTAGGTATGACTACCAGTAAAGGTATGGTTAAGGGGCGAATGGCTTCAGATTGCCACCCAATATTTAGGGGTAAAAATAATGATCAGCTATGTTTGTTTGCAAGTTAATTTTAACTATATTTTATTACTATAGAATGGACTATGTCAATGAATATTTCCTTTTAAAACATTAAATGGTGAACATGTATAATAAAATTTAGACTTAATTGAATGTACAAGGGGAGATTGCAATATATATTGCACTGTTGGTTAAACTAAGTATAAATAACAGTTTATTCTTTGAATAAAGTGTAGTTAGCTTTAATTTACTGTGGAAACTTACTAAATATTTATGAAGTATTTTTCGATGCAATAGTATAACAAAATGAAAATTTAGCAAAATTAGTATCAATACTTTCTCAGTGGATTAAAGGGATGGAACCAATGCAGTAGTTAAATCGGCACAGGGGCCTGTGAACTTGAATAAAATATAATTACAATTAAAAATATATCAAATGTGACAAAAGTTACACCACTTAAATTATTCAACAAAAGAGTTTTATAGTAGAAAAGACAATTTTGTTATGTGTGCCTCCTGTCATTGTACACTTTATTTATATAATCTTTTCTTTATTTGTATTCAAGTTAACAAATTCTTATAACTGGTGTGCTGTGCAACTGTGTACAACAAAACCCAGAAAAGTAATGTCTTGAAATCATGTAACCTGCTAGTATTTTTAACTTTCTAATGATAAAAAAAAAATGCAAAGTATGATGCTATGTGTGTTTTGTGTTGAATATTAATTTTTTTTTGTTACTAAATGATCAATTGCTTACATAAATAGTGAAATTACATTAGCAGTCATATAGTCAGAAAGTGATTTAAAAATTGTACATTTTACTTCCAAACCCCGTTTTCGCACCCTGGTGCTACGACAGCTATTCGGCTGATGATTGGCCGAATATCAAAAGTATTCGGCCTAAACAGATGTTCAATATATGGGCCAAATATTCATTTATCCCATCTCCTTTTTGTTTAGTAAAAATGGCAAATTCATAATTTTGTATATATTGCCAAGATGTTATTTACAAACACTTCAACGTTTACATGCTTAAATGTTATTGTGAAAAACTTAGTAATTATTCATTGGTAGCTAATGTTTTCAAACACATTTTGATAATTGAATTAAAATTTTTTTAAAAAAATGAGTATAATTTAGACTTGTATACTACTTTTCCTGGCATTTGGCAAATGTCAAAAACAAACCATTACTTTGAAAATATTTTAATATGGATATCTGTGCTAAAAAAAATTTGTTATTATTGCTTTTAATACTATAATTGGTCTTCCTATAAACTGTGTTGTTCTTATTCTTTTTTTTTCTATTGTTTTGATAAATCCTTATTATATATAGTCTATATATGATTTAATGAAGCTTATGCCAAGAAGAGTCCTCAAAACTGTTGGTTTTCAAGTCATCTGGTGGAAGCTTCTTAAGACATAACTAAATGACGCTTGTTTTTGAATCCATGTTTAATGTATTCCTGGTATCAATCACAAGTGTTTTTAAGTTCACAACTGAGAGCCAAAGCAAGAGTGAATCCTAACATAAAGAAAGTAAATTTGTGTTGTAATGCTGTTTATACATATATATTAGCCTTCGAGATAGCCCACTGTGTAGCTCTACTGCGACGTTGATTAACCAAACCATATGTATTAGTATAGTATAAATTTAAATGCTGCTTAGTATAATTTTTCTTTTGTGCATATTAAATTATGGGACTGTGAATTATTTATAAACCTGTAAAGTAAAACTCAACCACAGCTGATTCAAATTCCTCCACCTGTTCAAGAAATAACTTTAATTGTTGGGTATATAAATGCTACTATGTGACATGAAGAATAAAAAAAGACTAGGGAGAAAATGTATACAATAACTAATGATTCTTAATGAAATATTCCACAGTTTACAACTTTAATCAGTCAGATTTTCATTATATTTTTACACAAGGTTTGGTTTTGTTAAGTAACGTCGCACTAGAGCTGCACAGTGGGCTATTGGCGACGGTTCGGGGTCAATCTCGAGGGAAAGACCCGGGAACACATTCATACATGCACTTCGTTATTTTAGAACCATGGTCAGATGATGAGGAAACACCTGAACTGGCACCCAACGCCTTCAATAGACGTCGGGAGTTTGGACCTCGATCAGATTTATCGTGCACGAGTCCCGTATACACGCCAGTATAATTTGTTGGATATTCTGGACGACTTTCTAGAATTTTTGTAGCGAAGCTGGCAACCCTGCGATCGCAAGATCACTGCTTTTTTACTTTTCTATGTCAAGTCCATTGCACGGATTCGAACCACCAATCCTCTGATTAGTAGCTGAACGCCTTACCAACTGAGCATATTTTTACATAAAATAAAATTTGATAAAAAAAAAAACTATACAAATTATTGTGTTTGTTTTGTATTATAATGAAATGTATATTTACTAACCATTTTCCCTTCAGGATTTTTTTAATACAAAAGCTGATTTTTTAATATAAAGCATTCTTTCCCAAATTAACATTTTAATTGATACCCCATTAAAGTTCTCCTATTACTAGGCTAAAATCAATGGAGATGTAAGAACATTTGTATCAACGCACACTAAGGTTCTTTCCTATTTCCTTAATAAAATGTTCATATATTTTAATTAAGGAAAGTTTTACACAACTAGAAACATCATAGTACAGGCTTAGTTAGATTATTTAAAGAACAAAATATCTCCTTTAGTATTGTCAAACTAAAAACCAAGAAAACAACTAAAAAAAATTATGTATTACACTTAATAAATAATGAATACTATGTAAGACCATAGTGTTTCCTTCAATAGTGCATACAAATGGGGGATTGATAAGTGCATATAACTGCGTCTGTTACACCTCTGTGATTGGTGCGTCTGTCTTCCACCAATCACAAAGGCATCTTCAAAAAAATGTACTTTTGTTTTTTTCCCACAATTTTAATCTTGACTATAAGCTCATGCATACTGTCCATTATAATAAATATAATTCTATCGCATAAGGGCAGGACCTGATTAAGACATTGAAGCAAGGGAATCCCACTTTTAAATGGGGGGCCCCCGTGACTCTTAAATATACCCTAGAAAATCGAATCGAACTTTGACATGCACTCAAATACTTGCCCCTGAATGACGTTAAAATGAAACACATTATAAATAATATAGCAAAATATATTAATAAGTAATGAGTATTTATAATCTGTATCTTTTGAGGTTTTTTTTCAATATTCGAACAAAACACAAGTGGCAATTTTTTTTTATTAAAATTTGTAATGCAATTTTTTATAGCTAAATTTAGTAGAAAAATATATGTTAGGGGGTATTAAATATATTTATATAAAATGTGTGAGTTCACCCTTGTGAGTGAGTTGGGGGCCCTTCAAAAATATAAAGTGTATAAGCCTGGGTTTCACGGACCTCTATTCGGTAATCGGGCCCTGATGCATAAGGGAGAGAGGTAGTGGGTCCCTGGAAAACTAAAACAAACCAAAAATACACATTGTCTATAGTATATTAAATTTCCGGATGTCAGGCAGCAATGTAGTCAAAAGCATATTTATAATGAAATTACTATAAATGCAAACATAAAGTTAGCGTTAGGGAGAAGGGGTGTTCTGTAAACGTTAGAGTATTCATGTATATAATGCGTGAAAAATAATTATGCTCTCTCTGTTATTATTCCCTATTTTACTGGGTTAGACCAGCATCTGGTATTTCTAGTGAGATGATCAAAAAGGTATTGTCTTCTCTATTTTTAGGGATCAACGTTAAAATTTTTTGCGCAATGCTCCGCAGTGCAGTGGCGGCGATTATGGGTGCCAAAAGTGCGGGGGCAAGATAAAGAGGTCACGAAGTGTGTGTGAGGGGTGAGGGCAAGACAAATTTCGACCATTGACCGTCAGTAAAAGTGGGGGTGTTGGGGTTATTTTTAAAAAGTGCAATATTAAAAAAGTGAGGGGCAACATCCAAAAGTGTGGGGGCAAAAATACTAGAAAGTCGTCCAGAATATCCAACAAATTATACTGCGGCGTGTATACGGGACTGGTGCACGATAAATCTGATCGGGGTCCAAAGTCCCGACGTCTATTGAAGGCGTTGGGTGCCAGTTCAGATGTTTCCTCGTCATCTGACCATGGTTCTAAAATAACGAGGTGTGTGTATGAATGTGTGTGTGAATGTGTTCCCGGGTCTTTCCTTCGAGATTGACCCCGAACTGTCGCCAATAGCCCACTGTGCAGCTCTAGTGCGACGTTATTTAACAAAACCAAACCAGAACCTTCACAAAAATTAACGGCGTGTATATACGGGAACGGGTTTGGTTTTGGTTTTGTTAATCAACGTCGCACTAGAGCTGCACAGTGGGCTATTGGCGACAGTTCGGGGTCAATCTCGAAGGAAAGACCCGGGAACATATACACATTCACACACACCTTCATACATGTACCTCGTTATTTTAGAACCATGGTCAGATGACGATATACGAATACGGGAACGGGACTGAAGCACGATAAATCTGATCGCGGTCCAAAGTCCCGACGTCTATTGAAGGCGTTGGGTGCCAGCTCAGGTGTGGTCCTCGGCATTAGACCATGGTTCAAAAATACGAGGCATCGTCCCCGGGTCTTTCCTTCGAGATAAACTCCGAACCGTCGCCAATAGCCCATTGTACAGGCTCTAGTTCGACGTTCATTAACCAAAACCAAAACCTTTTGTGACGTAAATTAACAATCCAACCGTATGATATATATTTATATATTAATATATATAAAAATAGAGGTTGCGCCTGGTGCCGCCTCAGATATTGTTCTCGTCATCTGACCATATTACAAAAATACTAAATTTCGAGTATACCCTAAACTCTTGCCAATAACCCACTGTGTAGCTCTAGTACTATATTATTTAGTGAAATAACCAAACGAAATCTAGATCTTTTCTTCTAGACAGATTCCGAACCGTCACCAATAGCCCGCTGATAGTGTGGCTATAGTGTGACGTTTTTTTAACCTACCAACTACTACTAAAATTAATATTATATTATTGTTAATAAATAAAACATTCTTTGTTTAAATATATCTATCTGGTTTCTCTATAATATGTATCCATGTATTCGTAAATGAAAAATAGTATTACAATTTAATTTAAATATAAAAAAAAATTCTTTAAATAAAATAGCATTTATAATAACTTCTTTGGCAATAAGTTTTGACAGAGTAAACTAAATGGTTTTTACACAAAATCGGAAAACGAAACCCGGAAATACGTCATGATGCTAACTTTTTTTCCGATGACGTATTTCCGGTTTTAATTTGTTTTGTTTAGGATAGCATTATTGGCGCCATTTGCAATCGTCTTATGCCTTGAAATCGTGATTCTTTTGTTTGCGTTACTTATTAGTGATGCTATTGTTTTTGGTAAAGACTTACAATCATAGGCGGATTTGGCTGTGTTTTCAAGTAGACGCCAAATGAACCGATACGGAGCGCACGCCTCTTTCTTTTCTGATGTAAAGGGTTACTTCCGGTTAAATCAACAATTACAGTTAACAACTTGAGCGTTGTGTCTTATTTCCGAATCACAATCGGATTATTGATTGGTTGATTGATCGGATGACTTCTACTGTGTAATGAGCTATCGGTGACGGTTCAAAATTCATTTCGAAGGATTTCTATTACGTCTGCACGATTGAATGAAATATCGTCGCACTTTAGCTCCACAATGGGCTAATGGCGACGGTTTAAAATTGATTTCGAAACTTTGTTTTGGTTAGTTAACATCGCACTAGAGCTTTTTATTGGGCTGTTGGCGGCAGTTCGGCGCCTATGGCGAATGTAACAATGTCCTTTCGGGCTGTCGATCATGGTGCTTACAGGCAAATCCGGCCGTCGTTTGGGGCATTTCGATGGCACTCTTAAGCGCACACGCGTTCCGCGCGCTTAAAGTCACAGGCTCCTGCCGTCGATTTTGTGGTCTCCGGCCTGCGGCCTCCGACTACTCAGGATCACATTCGTGACCCCCTCCGGGCAGTCGATCATGGTGCTTACAGGCAATCCTCCGGGCCGTCGTTTGGGGCATTTCGATGGCACTCTTAAGCGCACACGCGTTCCGCGCGCTTAAAGTCACAGGCTCCTGCCGTCGATTTTGTGGTCTCCGGCCTGCGGCCTCCGACTACTCAGGATCACATCCGTGACCCCCTTCGGGCAGTCGATCATGGTGCTTACAGGCAATCCTTCGGGCAGTCGATCATGGTGCTTACAGGCAATCCTTCGGGCAGTCGTTTTGGGCTACTCATCGCTTTGAGCACCGGGCAATGGCGAAATGTTTCAAAGAACAGCTGTAACCAAAAAATATTTAGAAACAACTATGTACCCTTCCTAATACTCCTACGCACACGATGTCCATTTTCACCTTCGTTTCGACACGTCCACTGCCACTTATCATTCTTCACATGCACACTTTTTACCAATTTCATTTCCGTCTTACACACGGGACATTCATAACTCGTTCCTAACAAACCCACCTTTTGACATATTGCTAACATCATCTTTCAAACTATCAACATACATCTGATAAAAAAAAAGAATTTATTCTTTCAACTAAACCACATTTGCTAGCCATACCAATAAGCAATAAAGGGTACTTACATTAAACAACGATATAAGCAGTTTAAAAATCTACTTAAAAATTCCAACACTAACACCGTCCGAATTCTATTCGAATAGAATATTCTTATTCTTAATTCTTCCCGCTAAAACATCACGTCACTCTTTAAACCAATCACGGAAATTCTTAAGCCCGGAAGTCACGTGACCTTCCGAACCAATCCCGCAAATTCTTATCCTTTCATATTTGTAAACAATCGTCCCTTTATTCCCATATTGAGAAGTGAATCGCCCGAAAAAGTCGCCAAAAGCTACCCGCCTATGATTCTAAATCCCAACCTTGTTTTTATTTTGATTGCTTTTCTATTTATTTGTATTTTTTCATTCAATATTTGTTATTAACGATGAGTTTTTGTTGTGACTAATTGTTTTGGGTTTTTAGTCTTTCTTACGCTTCTAAAAAAAATATCTTAATTTTGAAGGTATTAAATGTGCTCTCGATATATTTTAATTATATTTTGTTATAAATTATAAGTGTCCCAATTTGTTAACGTATTTTTTAATTTGTGTTCGTATTGTATCTGGGTCGTAAGGAATGTTGTCCTGAATAATGCAATCCCAATGATATGTCAGGATATCTACTAAATCAAATGCGAATTAAAAAAAAACTTAATATTAGTAATTTCAAATGACTAACGTTTATCAAAAATTATGGGATGGTTTCCGTATCTATGCCCGCTTGGCGACACTTTGGCACAGTAAGCAGTAGTGCATGGCGATTCACTGCTCAAACTGGTTTCCCCGATGTTTCTTCTCAAGGATCGACTCGTTCTTTCGTCTGACCGATCTTTTTCTAGTTTCGACCTATTCTGATGTTAAAAGATCGATTCGTTTTACAAGCGCTAGAGATGGCATATATCTTAGTCGACGTTTTTCAATCAGCGAGAAGAAATAGCTTAACGGATGAATGCTTTTCCGTGCATTAAAAAATAAAAGTGAATGTTTTTTTTTATTTATTTTTGAAGCCGTATTTCTTTTATTTTTATAGTCGAAAACGAATTTAATTGTTTAAAGAATGTTTTTAAGTAATTTAGTTAATTACGGGATAATTATTTAGATCATTTGAACCAGATATAAAGGTGTTTTTTTTATAGCTAGACCAGTTTTGCACTAAATGGTGTAACTTTTTTGTTTTTAAAATTATTATTTAAAATAATTTTAGTTAAAAATCCGTAGCGAAGCAGTGTTAATTAAAAATAAAATTATTCATAAACAAAAAACGTAGGGGAACAGGTATAAACAAGGATTTCATTTCAACTGATTGTATTGGTCGCTAACATAAAGAAGATAAACAAGCTGTTTCGTATGACGCCGCCGTCCCCCATCGTCGCCCCGCACGTGATTTGCTCCAAAAAAATATTTTTTAAATATTATATTTATGAAATTGGTTCTTTTTCTTTAAGCTTTACATAAGGAGGTGCATCAATAAATTTATCTATGTTTTACTTTTTAATTAATAATATTTTTTCTTTATTGTACAGAGACAAGAAAACAATAAAGTATTGACATGTTTGCTTCTGTTTGTAAATCATTGTATTTTTTTATGAATTATTTTTTTATAAATAAACCAACCAAAACATTTTTTCTTCTTCTCTTTCATTGTGATTTTTGTATATATTACAAAAAAGAACTTTCCAATGCCTCTCTCTTAAACAATTTAAATGTTTAATATTTTGCATTGTGAGTATGGCTTTATGCGATTTTAATGGTAGTTCATATAAGAACACTTGCATGCAAAAGACATAAAAAAAATATCTTTGACTATTATGTAATATTCTTCTAAAACAAAATGACAATTCCTTATTCCATAATTTTTAATATCCTTTGTATATTATAAATAAATTTATAGTTTTGTTTTATTTATTTTCAATCAATGAGTTATTAAAATTGATGCACTTTGATTTTTTTTATCTAAAAATGAACAGTATCTTTAAATAAAAATAAAAATAGTCTAGTGAAGAAATTTAAAAGAAAAATAGTTTTATGTTTCTTAATTCTTGACACTATGTAGCACAAAAAAGAGGAACTGGCCTTTTTCAAAAACAGTTAATTAAGAAAAGAAATAGCAAATATGCACTTACAGTTTCTCTTAGGACAAAAAAATACTTCAGCAATCTAAGCAAATTTAAAATCGTCATACATTTGTAATTGTTTCATTTCTCATAGGTATAAAAGTTTGATTTTGTACATAAAAATGTTTAATTTTCCATTATTACCTCAAAAATAATTTTATTTTTTGTTCATGAACATTTTAGCATAAATTCAATGTGTTTAACCATTTATTATTTAAATTTAATTGAAGGTCTATTATAGCAAATAGAATTTCTTTTAGCATTTTATATAAAAGTAACCCTAGCTTAAACAATGATCCATAAGAGTATAAGTTCTTTAAGGTAAGGAACAAGTTTCAAAAGAAATACTAGATGATTTATTTACAGATAATTTTTAACAAATTGGAATAAATATTTTTTAAATGATTGAAGAAGTGTAACAAGAATACTTCAATTTAGCAAAATTATATTTTTAACGAAAAATCCTAATTACATTTTTACTGCATACTTTAGGAAAAGTTTATTCATTTAATGAATAAATTCAATTTAAAAATCTCAAACTTAAATAAAATTGAAGATATTTGTTGCAAATGAGTGCAACAACATGCAATTTTGCAAAAAAAAATTCACTGTATTATCAGACAAAGATGTTAACTTAATTTCAATAACTTTTATTTCACTCATCTTATCTGATCTTTATTACAATTTTGACTTCATTTCCCTAAACACAGAATAAATAGTAACAAAAACCA
Organism: Troglohyphantes excavatus; assembly: GCA_963932185.1. Classification (NCBI taxonomy): domain Eukaryota; kingdom Metazoa; phylum Arthropoda; class Arachnida; order Araneae; family Linyphiidae; genus Troglohyphantes; species Troglohyphantes excavatus. The sequence continues at coordinate 55,083,115 of OZ010670.1, forward strand.
TTATAATGCATATTGAGAAATAGATTTTTGAAAATTTAAATGATAAAAAAATACAAAATAAGCTTGTCATTTAAATTTGTAATCCACTGAATAAAGTGAATAATTGTAAATTACTATTTTAATCTTATCTTATTTGTATTAAACTTCTTTCTGTACGTGCTTTTTTTGTTGTTGCTGGGGTGTTTCAAAAAGTGATCAGCTTTCTGCGGTGATTGAGGGGGGGGGGGGGGGGTAACCGGTTGCAACCACGGAGGGTCGCAGCTAGCAACATTCCTTCCATTCATAGAAATCCGCTTCCAGGAAAAGAAGGGAGAGATAATGTCCCCACATGTGGTGAAGGCTGGCAACTTTGGCAAAGAATTGTTAATTTGGCAATATTTTTAAACTATCAATCTACGATTTTTTTAAAACAGTATTTAAAAATATCAAGAGTATTTTTAAATATATTTATAAATAATTTACATATTTTTTAAAAATATACGTTATTACTTTTTCCGGAAATTGGCGACATTCGTTAATTGATTTGGCAATTTTTTGAAATTTCATTCTGGCAGACCTGGTCTTTACCATAGACTCTCTTGTCTTTACGGTCTTTACCACTATTCACAGAGAAGGGGAATATCCTGTTTTAAAGTCGCCAATTCTGTACTGAGGGAGTGAGTGTTTAACAATGGACATTCATACTAGCTCCTTTCAAAAAGCTTTAAAGATATTCATTTCCATCTTGAACGAGCCAGAAGTCTAGAATTTTTATTTTATTTCCTTTGTTAATATGGGATAAAGTAAACATTGTTTCTAGATAAATTTGCTTTTTGGCATGAAACTTCTTTAAAATCACTATAGAGGGCATATCAGGCTAAAAACACCAAACACTTTTATTGTGATCTATTCCGACCCTTAACCCCGTTGAAAAAAAAATAACAAGATTGACATGAATTGGGTCTCTTTCAATTGAGGCACCAATACGTGAACATTCTGGAATAAAGCAAAGCACGAACGAGGATGGATGGGGATCAAAGGAATCAAACGGAATAGCTTCTTTATCTTCTCTCTGTAGGCGATCAATTCTTATTTATATAATATGCTTAAATGTTTTAGGTAAGACCCTTCTGGCCGTTCTCCGACACAGCCGCATCCGATTTTATAATTATTAAAACAAAGCTAACGATTTTCTAAATTTATTTGTAAACATTATTAAAGATTTTACTTTAAAAATCGCCGTCATCCGAGACAGCCACAACTGATTTTTTTTAATACTTAAAGTAGTCACCTGTGGCTGTGTTACGACCAGAAGGTGTTTTTTTGGGGGGGAAACTAGCAGATGATTATAAAAATATCAATTGGTTACCAATGTATCTCCTGAACAGTAGGGAGATTCGCAAGTTGTATATATATATATATGTTAAGGGCGGCCCTTAACATATATATATATATATATATATACGCGGGACCGTGCCAGAGTAAGAAGGGCGCCAAATTTTAGTGACACATGGGAAATAATTTGAGTTGGAATTTTGTTATGAACATTTGGCATTTTTCTAGGTTTATATTTTAAATGAAATTATATATTACATTTAAAGTGATTACTTTGAGATTCATTTATTATTTTTTTTTGCCTGTGTATTACTTAATAGAGATTATGTAGCTTGGATTGTATTATCTGAAAACTGACCATACAGTGCAGTAATTTCCCCAAAATTTTGCACCTTAGTGAAACCAATATAAGTTGGTTTACAAGTCAGTCAGAAAATTCAATTATTAAAAAAAATTATTACCCAAATTGGAAAATTGACTTAAAATTTATTTATAAATAAGGGCGACAAAATCGTGTTCGATTGTGTTACAATAATTCATTGATCCGTCCCTGTTGCCGCGAGCACCCCTGAATTACATAAAGATTATTATTTCGGAGCTAGCCCAAGACACTTGGAAATTAAAATCTGAGTTTTGACGCACGAAGCGGTATTTTTTAAGATTTAAATAATATATATTAAGTTCTGCTATGTGAGAATGCACCTGTGGAACACCCGTATGGGCGGCCCTGATTACTTCTGACTCCATGTCTCTTCATCCACGCCGCATATGGCTTTGCTTTATTTCAAAATTTTACACGAATCGGAAGTCCGTCGACAAGGTGTGATTTGTAAGAAGTTTGAATGGGAAACATTAAGTTATCAATAGAGTATTAATTAATATTTAAATTCCAAAATATTTTTTTATTTTTCTAATTTATAAAATCAGAAAAAATATTCAAGAGCAAAAAATAAACACATATTATTTTTTATCAAGACAATAATTTGTTTAGTTGATTAAACTATATTGTCAGAGCCCGATTTTCGAATAAGGTCGTAAATTTACTTTTCTTTTCCCCCTACAGCTCAAGGTTCTTAAATCACCCATATACTATAAAAAAAAATATTTCTAAAATTAGTTTGCTACAGAATTACTACAGAGACTGAGTTTCAAGTTTACGGAAAAGAAAAACTCTATAAATACGAGATTAGAAAAAAAACTTTTAATATGTTATATAACACATTTCTTGAAATTGATTAGTTTTAATGACAAAAAATAGTACATATTTTAGTGCAGGTAAAAAAAATAGATTTAATATTCCCGAGTCCATATGATAACAATGGGATCCACGTTTGAAGACTGACTTGTCTTGCTTCGAGAGCTCAGGTGTTGTTCTCATCATCTGACTATACGGTTTAAAAATACGATCGAGTGTTCCTGGGTTATTACTTCGAGATAGACCCCGAACCGTCGCCAATAGCTCACTGTGCAGCTGTGTTGCGACTTTAATTCAACCATCAAACTCTCACTTCGATGTTCAATCGGGGCCTAAATATTGTTGTTCGTTATATTATTTTAAAAATTCCGTTTTCTTAAAGAGCTATCTTAAAAATTTCTGTTAGGACTGAGTTGGGTTAAAATGTGGGCGTTGTCTAAAATTTTATACAGTGGTTCGCGGTCATTTGAATATTTGTTTGATGGAAATAACGTTCGGACCAGGGCCTATTTTAACATAGAGTTGGTGGGGATTTTTCCCTACCAGTGTGTAGAAATGCCCCACCAGTCATAAAACAAACTCTATACACAAACCAGACGTGTCAGTATCATTCCTTAGGCCGATTTTTCATTTCAATTTTAAAAGATATTTTTTCCTGCATTTAACAGCTACAAAAAGTAAGTAAATTACATTTATTTTTTATGTAGATTTCTTTTACGGTGTGTAGTTTAACTAAATTTTATTTGAATAGTTAAGAGATTTCTAATTTTTACTTTTACTGAAAATGTGTTTCCCGATGTTAATAACATTTTGAAGGGATCATTATTTACAAATTTTAATACATATAAATAGAGGCCTAAATTTTTTAAAAATATTAGGGAGGGGTAGCTCTAATTTTTAATAAAATGTATAAATTATATGAACGTATAGCCAGTATTTCAAAAGATTATACAAGATTATGCTTATGAATATGTTTTTTTTTTTTTTTTTTTAATTTTGATTGGTATCTTAATATGAACAAAATATATCATGGATGTATAATTCTAAGGTAACCAAAATTAGCATATATAAGTTATTTGTACTAAATGTCTAGAGTGAAACGACAGCAATAATAAGGTTAAAATAATTTATTTGAAAAATATATTTTTTTTCGTTACTTACGTACGATCGAAAAGAGATCAAATATTTTTTATGAAAATTGTTATGAAAATGTTTTATTTTTAGATATTCTCAATATATTGATACCAATATAAATTAATCAAAAAGTTAAAAAAAATGGATATATTACTTTTTAACAATGCAATATGCCATATTAATGGAACTATTAACAAAATCGCCAACTATCTTACATAAAAAGCCATTCGGTAACACATTCAAATTCTGGGAAGTAAGTCTTAGTCTCGCCACCAAATCTTTTATTGGATATTTATTTCGTAAGTTCAGAGGCATGAAGTTTTCAATTTTTTTCTTTCATTTTTTTACGGAGGAAATGGGGGGGGGGGGGGGGGGGGGGAAGCCCGTGGGCCCAATACAAGCTTACGTTTATGCGTAGGTTACATGAAATATATGAGTAACTTTAATAAAGGTTGGTAGAAATGAAAAAGTGTCTGAAATATGATTAAAAAATAAATTACTTCAAAACAATGCAAAAAAATAAATAAAAAAAAAACTCAAAACTTTTGTAAATGCCATTTAATACTAGTTTTTTTATTCAACTACTTATCTTAGATTTTTATTTTAGATGTGCATGCTTCGATGAAAACGGCAATGCTTCCCATACTTTTCTTTTTAATAATGCTATTATAAATCTCAAATAACTGATTCACACATGCGCGTAGGTATAGATTTTTCATGGGGGTGGTTCAGTGACTGATTAACTTGATTCCCCGCACCCCCCCCCCCCCCCCAAAAAAAAAAAACTACCCCCTCACTTCTTTAACTTATTAATTTTTATTCAAGTAGACATAAATATGTTGGAATATAAGGATTGAAACAACAACAGTTATAATTTATTTTTCATAAAATTGTTACCAATATGAGTCATTAACTATTTTTAAAAATTAGTAAATATCGCCACTAATTACGAAATAAATTTAGAGAACAAATACAAACTTTAAGGTTCCTTGTTTAAAATAATATATAGATCCCGTCTGACGACCTTTTCCTCTGTCGCCGAAATTCAAATGCTAGATAATGTAACACGATGATGTCATGTTAGAATTAGTTTAGTTTGAGATAAAAATGACTACTAAACAAGTTTTTGAAGCCTTTTGAAAACTAGGGTAAGACCCTCGGGAAATAACAGGTTTTCCGTCATGCAACTCAACAAGGAGTACTATACTAGAAATTGAAATGTTTCTAGTTTTTTAAAGTATTTTTATAATTTTTACAGTAATTCGATTTTTTGAATTTTTTTCTTGACTTCCAATAGGAGTGATTTGAACCCCTTGCACCACCCCCTTACCTACGTGCATGGATTCACAATAAACTTCTATTTCCCCACCAGAATAATTTATTTGTCTTAATCTTGAAAAGGAATTTTTTAATATTTTCAAAAAATGTGGGCTTTAAGGGAAGTTGAGTTTGAAAGAGGAGTTCCATTCATGTAATTTTAACTCGTGGTCGCACCAGATTCCATGCAAGTGGAAAGAGTAATTTCCTGCTACAACATGTTGATGGCAGATCATAGGCAGTCATATAACCTCGAAGCAATTAATAAGAGACTCATTATAGTCTTAAATGGAAAAGGAACAGCATTTTTCAATCACTGCCCTTCAGTGCTAAAATTTCTGCAGCTGAAGGAACAGCGACAAAAGTTGTCGGAGCAGCAATTTACAAAAGCAGAGATTATATAAAAACATTATTTAGAAATGATAACGAGTTTTAAGAAAGTATTATGTTTTTTAAAAATTTAAATCTACTTATTTTTCTACATTTTTGTGCTATAAAATAAAATATTTTTCGAATACAAATAAATAGAATATTATTGTTCAACTTATAAAGTAAATGCTACTTATTAATGTAATGTTATTAATGCCCATTTTGTTTGTAATATGCTCGGGTACTAGTCTGAAATTTACTTAAGTATACGGATTTAGATGTATATATACTATAGATTTAAAACTTTACATTTGTGTGAAATAAAATGGCGGAAATATATTTTTTAAAATACAAAACATTAGATTTTTTTTTAAAAAATATTAAAAAAAAAATTTAATAAAATTTGCATTATGAAAACAAATGAAAAATACTTTTATGCATCGTTAGAAAATTTCATGAATTCGATAATTTCTTTTAAATAAATTTGTTAACTAACTTTTTACAGAACATATAATTTTAAACTAAATTAATTAAATTAGTTTAAAATTTGCTATTTTAAGTACAAAGATTTCATTAACTTCTGGGATTCGGCTTTCTGCAGAATTCAATTTGCCCCACCAGTTAAAATTCCTTAAAATATGCTCTGGTTCGGACTGTAACATCATCATCGACGGGTTATGATAAGTGCGTGTTTAAATTGAAGAGGACGATAAATTCTACGATTCCATTGGACTAGTTTAGTTGACAGTTTAAATCATTGTCCTGTTATGTAGAAAATGTGCGGAGTGGAAAGTGACGATTAGGCGAAGAATTCAAACATTTACTATGAAACGAACATATCACACTAAAGTTCAACTGCGGGAAAGGAAAATTAAACAAGTTGAAAGAACAGTTCTAAACGAACAAAATGATACCAATAAGTATAAACTTATAACAAGTACGGAGAGATCTTAAGCTTATCCAAAACGTAAGAAGGAGCAGGCCGAGCAGGCGCGTGTGCAAAGTATGACGAGCCAAATCTTGCATTTCAGTAGGGACTGTGTCTACCCGATTTCCTTAAAAACACTAAACAAACATTTTATTTTTAAAAAAACCTCGAAGGACATCAAACATGTAGAAATTTTCACTACAACTAGTTTTTGATTTTTTCTACTTTTAATATAGAATAATACAAAGTTAAATAACATAGCAATGAAATTTCTTTTTTTTTATTTATAAACTCAAACCCTTGACTTTTAAAAAATAATAAATTTACCAAAAGATTAGAGCATAATCTGAATTTTAAAACTTTATTTTGATAAATGAATTCTTATTTATTGTTTTTCGTGTTAATTAATCAAGTAGATTTTCTTAAACTAATGTAAAGTAATTAGTTTTTATATTGAATTTGTTTACATATCAACACATTTTACAGTACTATGCACAAAGACTGTATACATTTTTAAATTTTTGTGTCCAGTGATTGTACAAACACAGTCAGCTCGCTCCCAAAATGCATAACGATGATGCTAAAGTACCCCTATCAAAACTTTTGCAAATACACTGTTTAAATAAAAACTGTACTTCATTTAACTAATTTTAAGTTTACGCCTTTTATATTATTATCGCATACAGTAGAAGTTTAAGATCACAAAATATGTCTGGCTAAACCTTGAGTAGATCGAAAACTCGCATACGCGAGATTTCCGTAACCTAGGAAGGAATTTGACCTCTAAGTGTCAGGGGCTCCTAGAACAACCAGTGGCCGCAAGCTCCCCCGCAGCATGTCAGATACATTTCAGATTTATAGCGCAGGATGTGCTCCCCCCAAGAAAAACTTGGGGGAAGAAAAAGGCGGGAAATTAGTTCCCCTCCCCCAACTCCCGTACCCTCAGGGGCGGCTTAAGGGCTGTGCAAACTGTATGTATATGTAGTGATATTAAAATATGGTACACCGTTGGAAAAAAGTAAAAGGTTCTATCATCAAGTCTAATTAATAATTACTACTAATGAATAACATATTCTTTAGATAGCGATAGACTTTACTTTAATACTATGGTAATATAAACTAAGCAAATAATTTTAATACAGTATATATTATAACACACATGCTCTTCTATTAATTCTGACAAGAGTAAATACAATTTCATCTTTAAAGTAAGAGCATTAAAATTTAATAACCTTACAAAAGAAAAGGAAAACCGATTTTAAGAAGAAAAAAATCGTTTACACATAATTTTTAATTTTACGAACATGTTGTAAATTTTTAAATATTTAATATTAGTTTTATTGCTATTACAACTTTTTGAATTCGGTGTCTAAATTTAGGTATGCTTTTTGTAAATTGGCACCAACTTTAGAAAGTTTTAATTAGTATAAAATTAATATTAAATATTTAAATTTTTCCATCTTGTTCGTAAAATTAAAAATTATTTTTTAGCGCATTTTTCTCCTTAAAGTCAGTTTTCCCTTTTTTTTTTTAAAAAAAAGATTTTCTTTTTAAGTTTTTAATTTAGCCGGAAGCTTCGCTCCATGCTGTTATTCACCAGGAAAACTCAAGTAGTTCCGGAGATTATCCGGTTCAATAAATGACGGTTAAATAAAATTTTTATTGTAGTTAGATTTAACAATGAATATCCAACCCTATCCACCAATAAAAATAACTGTCCGGTTAATTGAGATTTCCAGATAGTTAATTGCCGGATATTGGTTGCAAAAGATGACCAAGTAAGACATCTCTTATACAACAAAAGAAAAATGAATAAAATGTCTTAAATAGATCAGATATCTTACACGAACATGCATTAAAAAAAACAGAACCGTCGAATTGATAACTTCCTTTGGAGCGCTTCAGTTTGTTAAATAAAAATATATTTTATTAGTATTTTTTAAAAATAAAATAGACATATGTGGTGAAAACAGTTTCTCTATTTGCAGTTAACCTGTTTTACACTAACATTTGGAGTCATTCTTAATCGGGCGCCCCAATATACCGGCAATTTGTTACTTCTTTTAAAACTTTTGCAGTAGTTTAGTTTGATTTGACAATGATTTAAAGTTTCTTTTAAAGTGGACAGAAATAGTGAATTTTCTAGGAATTTGTGGAAAGTAGATTACAAATAAAAAAGAAAAGTCGAAAGTTTCAAAACTAAATATAATTAACTGATTAAATAAACACTAGCAACATCCCCCGATGCTTTGCATTGAATAAGTATATTTTGTCAAAATTATAATAATATCAATTATAATTTCGCTAATTATATAGCTAATGCTAGATCAAGGTATGTGAAAACTCAGTGTATTGTTACTTAATTTTATTTACATTTAACTATAACAAATAAATGTTTAAATGACGCACTTAATTTAGGTGTTCGATAACCTATATACTTTTTTAAAAAATCTACATTGAACTAAAAAAATATTATCCAAATCGGATAATATTTTTTCAAAAAGTCGGGTTAATTTAAAAAATTCGAATAAATTATATGCCGAATTTAAATAAAAATACAAAACAAGGGACATTAAAAGCGTACTAGAAAAAAGTAGATCTGATATAATGTAGTGGTTTGCGAATACTTAAAAGTAATTTAGCCAAAAACTTTACAAAATTTCTTATTTCACAGTTTTGAATTATAAAAAAATATAACAGAACAATAATTAAGTCAGCGGTGTGAAGCAATCATTAAAACAGCGCTTTTCATGTTAGAAGAAGTGATCAATCCGCATAACTTAAATCGTTTCCGTTGTTCATATTTTCTGCTTACGTGTTAGTAATGAGTGCGTTCTTTAAATACATTTGTTGATATTAATTTATGCAAGTATTATTCCAAAACACAAACTAAGTAAAGTGAAACCAAAAAAGAAATATTTAACAAAAGAGCAGCATTTGTGAGACTGGTTTTCCAAAATTGCTTAATCAACTAAAACGACCGGCCGAGTGTTTGGAACTTGGGCAAGCATCCGAGTATGTGTGTAGAGATTTGTTAATCGGAGGATAGTCAAATTCCTTTCGCCAACAAAAATATCTACACCGTGTGAAAAGGACTGGTGCACGTTAAATCTGATCTTGGTATAATGTTCTGACGCATATTGAGGTTACGTAGGGTGCTAAAGCAGGCTATGTCCTCGCCATCTGACCTTGATTCAAAAATACGGGACATCGTTCCCGGGTCTTTCCTTCGTGATATATCACAGGCCTCCGTCGCCGAGTGGATACAGGCGTCAGCTGGGTATCTGAGGGTTCCTGGTTCGATCCTGTGCGACGGACTTAACAAAGAAAATAAAAAAGTAGTGATCTTGTGATCGGAGGGTTGCCAGCGTCGCTACCAAAATACTAGAAAAGTCGTCCAGAACATCCACAAAAAAATTAACGGCGTGTAAACGGGACTGGTGCACGATAAATCTGATCGGGGTTCATAGTCCCGACGTCTATTGAATGCGTTGAGTGCCCGTTCAGGTGTTGTCCTCGTCATCTGACCATGGTTCAAAAATACGAGGCATCGTTCCCGGGTCTTTTCCTCGAGATAGGCCCCGAACCGTCGCCAATAGCCCACTGTGCAGCTTTAGTGCGACATTAATTAACCAAACCAACCAATCGAGATAGACTCCGTACCGTCGCCAATAGCCCACTGTGCAGCTCTATCTAGTGCGATGTTAATTAACCAAAACCGAACTCGCATACCTCTTACTGCTAACCGAACAAGGATCCACCGGGCTACCGAGGCCCTAAAAAAGATTGAATCAAATCGTTACACTAACCACAATCTGTGTTTGGTCAGATAAAGAATAGCACACCTGTGCACCCCACTCTCCATACTTTTATAACTTGAGAACATGTTAGACACGATATATTTAACGTACCACAGCCACCAGGGGTGCCCCCCCCCCAAAGTCAATGGCGCAAATCCCCCCTCCCCCTTAAATTGAAAGCATATAACTTTATTAGAATCTAAAATTTTCAGCTGAATCCACCTAAAGCTCCACATTTTGTATTTTATAAATCAGTTAGAGATACAATCGAGATATAAATTTGTTAATCTTTAACTTATATACATTAACTTATATGTATGGAACTTGTATATTGCATTAAACTTCCTCTCCGCATCTCTTTATAACGTTTCATTGATACAAACAAATGGTTCTTAAAGTCAGGTTCGTCGGGAAAATATATGGTCGAAGGTTCGGATAACCTAATTTTGTCGAATAAAATTATAATTTCAGAAATTTATTAATTGTTAAAATTAAATTCATTAATATTCAGGCGTTAAAATTCATAATAAATTCCACAGAACTTGTTATTGTCTGTCCGCTAAGAATCGATTGATTTCGGTTCAAGAACCGCAGCTTTTTTATGGTCTAAAAATCTGGTGTTTTCTACAAAATGTCATCGATTTGTCTAAGGTGTTGATTTCAATTTCACCAGAAAATATAATTTACAAATGGACATTTTAAAAATTTTAAATCCCGATTAAGGAATTCAATTTTGTAAACACTTAAAAATAGTTACTGTATAAATGCTGACGGTAATCTCTGATTGTTCGATTTCAGAAACACCGTTGCAATCGCTGCATTTTGACTAAAATAAGTACCTACAATATTTTATTTTATTACATTTGTCAGTGATATATGCGAAATCACTCTAATTAGCAGACACACATGATGTAAATAGGTTTTACCCAAAATGGTCAGAAACAATTGCCCTTTACATGTCAGCCAAACGCCACTGAAATTGCTTAAATACTTTATATATAAGGAAGAAAAGATTTCTGACTGAAATATAAAAAAACAGCTTTTTTTTAAAACGCATCACGACATCAAAGAAATAAAATTGATGTTATTTACGCGCGTTAGATACAGATGGCTTTACGAGTGTATATGGGAATCACATAGTTTGTATTCCCAAATTACAGGGCTAATAAAGCTAATGCGCTTTAATAATGTCCCCAGTCTACACGGACGTTATTTGCGCACGTTAGCTTTTGCAGATAACTCTTCGATTGGTCCACCACGTGGTTTGAATGCACCAATCAGAGGCTTCTGCAAAATGCAACGCGTCGTAAATAGCGTCCGTGTAGAATGGGCCTTAGAATATCTGTTTTTTACTGGTTAAGTATACTTTCTCTTACCTAATGATATAAACAAACTGTTATATATAAAACACAGCTACATATATGGTCAAACAGAAATATTTATGAAAAAGTGGGAAAATCCATGTCTTAACGGTTAGAGATGTCAGCATGAACTAAAGTACAGATTATAAGTAATGAATAAACTTGTGAAAGTTTTATTTTAAAAAAATCTATTAAACCCCCAACAAAATAGACAGGTAAACACAAAGATAGAAAACAAAATTTCGACGAAATTCATGCAAAATACTGAACGTTATTGGTTTTGTTTAAAATCACTCGTGACCTTCTACTCCCCCTAATTGCCACAGCTGATGCTTATTAGTGAACAAACGTATGAAAGTAATTAGTTTCTTGTGGAGTTGTATATAAAAATCGTAATTTACGTTATAAGTGTTATTGAGATGCGGAAACAGTTTATGCTTCCATCATTGCAGTTTTTTTTTTAAAAAAACATATGCCACATATTTACAAACGAAAGAATTAACTTTATTAAAGTCACCGTTTTTTTTTCTCCAGTTTTTGTTGCAGTCTGCAGTCTTGAGTTTATAGCAATCTTCAGATTTATTATTATTTTTACATTCTTTCTTCCTAACGAAAAAGTTATTGCCTAACAGCGTTTTTTAATTTAAATCTCAGCACTGAAGTGTATAGTCTGAATGGCATTTAGTTTTAACAAAATAAAGACTTTTACTTTTCAGCTTTTGTGTTGAGAGGCGTTTCTTGAAATCGCTGGAAATTCCAGTGACTGGAGACATATTATATATGCAAAATTATTTTTTGCCCAAAACATTTCCCCCCTAAAAATTAAATAATAATAAAGCAATGAAAAAAAATCCCCCCAAAAAATTCTGATGGCGCAATTTGCGTCATGATCCTCTACGGGCACCCCTGCCCCTGCCAGCCACCCTTTACACTTAATTAGCCTTACGAAAATCGTACGCCGCGAGAACCTCCAATAACGAGTTTGATGGCTATGCCCAAATAAGGCAGTAGCATTCCCTTCCCCACCTCCCTTTCTTCTTGCTGAAACCGTTTCGTGGAGAAAAAATACAGGTAACAAGCGCACGAATTCCACGCTGTGATTGGTCGAAATGAACGTCATATACACAGGCAAACTGGAAACTTGCACGTGATGCCGTGTAAACCAATCACCGTCTGCTAACTTTTTAGTCGTTTGCCGTTGTCCTCCTCCACCAAGGTTCAACTCTTGTTCCATATTTTAAAATAAAGCCCATATATGGTGAATTTTTTGTTTCAAAAGGGAGTTTGATTTAAAAAAAATCTAACTTACTTTTTTTATAAAGTCAGAATTTTTCTGAAAAACTTATATTTAATTTATATTTACCACATACCTTTTGATTTCATGTCTTTAAATGCAATTACAAAAAAAACATTAGGTTTTACAAATGACGCCAAATGAACAAAAGACGCCAGACTTTGGCCTTATTTTTCTAGCTTGGCATCAATTGCAAGTTTGAGCGGCAACCCCATCGGGCGCGAAAAAACCCAAAACATACGGAGAAAGGCGCGCTTTTTTATGTAATGTGTTTCAACGTGATATAGATTTAATAACCATTCATCTATTTTAAACTACATATTATGGAATTTTAAAGCTATTGAATTGTTTCATATTGATAATGTCAACATCGAAGTTTTAATATTATATTAAATTTTTGACAGAACTTCCAAAGGATTTCGGCTTTGTTTATAAAGGTAATGATTATAAAAAAATCATCTTTAGCCTTTAACAATAAATTACTTTTATATGTAAGTTTATGTAAAATATTTTTTATCTTAGTATAGCTAAATATTTTTAATATATTAAATTTATTTATTTTTAATATGTTATAAACTAGTTCAGATGTACGTGAGAATGGATATTTATTAGTCTTATAGTTAACAATAAGAATGTTAATGTTTTTAATTATTATTTAAAAAATAAATATATTATTATTATGATTAATTTATTATTTGAGTTTTGTTTTTGTAAAAATAAAATCATTTAAATTATACGCTTTGGAAACTTTTTTTTAGATTTTTATAAGTACATTTTATTTGTTATTTAAAATAAATTGAATTATTTTTAATAATTTATTACTTTTATAAACCCATTACACATTCTTATTGATATGAAGATTCCTAAAAATGTTATTTTAAATTTGCCACAAAATTCTAAATAAAACCTTAAAAATAATTTCATTTTCGTGTTAGTAAATTTAATAATTATATTTTTCTTTTAAAAATCCAATTTTGAGATCCATCAAATATTCTTGAATTGTTTAATACTTTTAGAATGTATGGGAGGGATTTTAAAGAAAAAAAATTCTCAAAATATTCAGGTTAATTTCAATTTGAATGCAAAATTTAATTTCATATTAGTTTTACAAAATATATTTTAGTATTATAAAAACTACCAATATTTAATTTAAAGTTTTAGTACGTTTTTAAATAAGTTTTTAACCCTATTGAAAATATTAAACATTCGAAAAGTTTACCTGCTTAGTATTTTATATATAAAATATTTTTTTAAAGTATTAGTTATTCTTATTTTTGAATTTAGAAAACCTTAAAAATAATTTCATTTTCTGGGTAGTAAATTTAATAATTATATTTTTCTTTTAAAAATTCAATTTTTAGATCCATCAAATATTCTTGAATTGTTTAATACTTTTAGAATGTATGGGAGGAATTTTAAAGAAAATAATTCTCAAAATTTCAAGTTAATATCAATTTGAATGCAAAATTTCATTTCTTATTAGTATTACAAAATATATTTTAGTATTATGAAAACTACCAATATTTAATTTAAAGTCTTAGTACGTTTTCAAATAAATTTTTAACCCTAATGAAAATATTAAACATTCGAAAAGTTTACCTGCTTAGTATTTTATATCTAAAATATTTTTTAAAAGCATTAGTTATTCTTATTTTCGCAGTTAGAGTACAGTCTGTATAATGTTTATCTATTCCATTTTCTTCATAAATAACGTCAAAAATAACGCTCCATAAATAACGTATAACGTTTCAAATTAGCAGAAGATGGCGCTACGTGATGGATGGTAAGTTAAGATTGCTAAAAAAAATTGCCGAGTTCCCAACTCTTTGAAGAGTCGATCTAAAAAATGTAAGAATCGCCTGCGAGTAAGTAGAATCGTAGAATCGATTCTTTTCGTTGTTTTAGTCTTAGTCTGCCATCTTGGCAACCCGCCATATCTCGCGCCTGCTTGGCGCGAGATTTGGCGGGGAAAATACCGCGGGCACACTTGCGGAAACATTCCCAAAATTATTTTGATCTAAAGTAATTTATATCAAATTGATCGAAAAACCTCAATTACATTTGTGTAGTGCAGTGATTTTTTGGGGGGGGGGGGGGGGGATACCTGAAATTAAACCTTCCTTATTGTGGATGCTATGCCTTTACTGTACTGTCCAAAGCAATTGCTCATGTCTGAGAGTAAGTAACATTTATTTGAAGTTATTCCCTTACTCCAGACCATCCCCAATTTTTACATTGATATTTCGGGGAAGATAATAAATAACGTACTCAAGCAAACTACTCTGCTTGCAGACAGAAAAGTTACTATATCTTAAAGATACAAAAAAAGTAATTGCATATTAAAAAGCACATGAGTAAAGAGAAGGTTGTAATATTAAGCAGTGGTTTCGGAACCGGTATGGCATCTTTCCTACCTACTTTCAGCCAAGTAATGTGTCGTTAAAAAGATGTGTAAATTCCTAATTTATGGTACCCCTGGCACAATTATGAAATTGGTATCTTGCCAATAGTTTTTAATATTCGTCGTTCCATGCGCTAATATCGCAGCCGTCAATTTAGAACATTGTACAATGGAGAATAAAACTCATGGTATCGACACAACGAAAGGGTTGGGAGGAGTATTCTTTCTTACTGAACTGATGCAGCCCGTAACGAAAGGTAATGCTGACCCGGCTCTTTTGAGACAGTTGGCCCTTGAGATCATTAATGAAATCTATGTGGATGATATTCAAATGTATACTAACGACAGCAAAAACGAAGACAACCAATCCGGTAGTGGAGTCTATATTAAAACTCCTAGAGAAATTAAAACGGAAACCTGGATAATTGTTCGGTATTTAGAAGTGAGCTGCTGGCTATTGAGGCCATTTTGGAGGAGGACAATTTCAGAGCTATCTGGATTCTATCGGATAGTAGAAGTTCTATACAACACTTGCGAGACGAACAACGTCGGTGATCGTACTGGCATCTCCATTTTGAACACGTTGGGACTCCTCGGTCCAGCACATGTCGATATCCTTGGAAATGAGATTGGCGAAGAAATGATCGGCGGAACCATTTCGCTCGGACTCCTCCCTCACATTTGATGAACTTTTCTCCATCAGGAAAATCAAGGACATAAAAGTGTGGAGGGTCCCTGCCCCACCCCATGGGTCAATTGTGGGACAGCCCTGGTAGATCTATTGGCCTTTCTTGTGATAGAAACAATCAGACGACATTGTCTAGATTTGCTAGTGGCCACTTGCGAAGATGTTTTTATGAAAACGGCGTTAAACAGTTTCCGGTATGCTCCAAGTGTGGTGTGGAGTGTGCGACCCCGGAACACATTCTATCTTGTCTTCGGCTCACCAGGAAAATTTTTTAGACGGATCCTTTGCATGCCCTCGATTTTTTTTAGGTTGTGGGGCCTTGTGGAAGCTGTATAGCTGCTGCTAGCCAGCGAAGGACTAGTAATAGTAAAAATGGAGAATTGCCACATTTTATTTTCTTGTTTTAAATCGATTGAAAATGACCGAAAAATTTGTTTTAACATTTTTGCGACACACATTAATGTTTTTATCTAATATTAAAAAACACTAGTTTTGGAATCGCCCTGAAATAACAGTGGCATACTCTAATCCAAAACAAATCACCAGCATTCCTTCGACCATATTTTTTTTTTCTTCTTTCTTTAGAATCGGATCTTGGTACGTCACGACAATTGGAGGGCATTTGCATCACGTTTCTGACAATTTTTGATGAATTTAATAACTTTAAAAATAAATTTGTCACGAATATATAATTTGGATATATTGGTGGGAACTTTTTTTTGTTAATCTGGCTCTGTTTGAGACATTTATAATATGTAGCAATTCTCCATTGCTGCCTCTGTATACTCAGGATAGCTGTTTCTGGTACCACCTTTGAGCTGTCGATTATGTTGCTTGCACTGTTACTGTGCTCTATGCGTCACCAATTAGGGTTGCCAAAATAGAAACTTTTTAATAGAACTAAATTTTTTTTATTTTACGAATGTTCTTATACTAAAGATTACGGTATGTGACTAAATGGGACTTGTTTTTGTGTGCTCATATACATGACACCGATTATAAGTTTTTTTTAGTTAATAGTGATAATAAAATCTGTATTGTTAATTACATTTATGGGTTGCCTTTAAACGCTGGTTAAAATGCATTGACCGATCACCTTGGCTGTTCGTGAGATCTGGTTGGAGGGAATCTGCAGTGGACAAAATATAGTTCCTTGGCAGCAAAATTGGTTTTTATTGCCAATAATCTGTTACAGTTGCAAACAGAAAAGTCGCAAGGTGTGACATGTATTTTAATCTGAACCCTGTTGTAGCTATGTATTCTAGATATTATTTATTTTTTCAGATAAATAAAAGTTGCTGAGAAGTAATAGTTGCTTTGAAACAGTTTTAATTAAAAACATAGCATTTTCCCAGTGGATGAAATGGATGGAACCACAATACAAAGACCAAACCTGCAGCTTCCCATCGAGTTATGTAATAATATATTATTGCAGTTTAAAATATCAGACTTTAATACCCAATATAAATATTAAATTATGCTCTAAAATGCATTTTTAGAGCATTCATTGTGCTCTAAACATATGCATTGAAGCATTAAATACCCAAAACATTATGCATTAAATATCTACACACAAATTGCAGTCATGATCCTGTAACCTCCTTGTATTTTTACGTTTGAAAAAATAAAATGAAAAGGATGATACCAGGTACATGTTTTATGTTGAATAGTGATATTTGTTATTAAATGATCAGCTGCTTACATAAATGAATTGAATTGTCATAAGCAGTCATGTAGCTTAATAATAATTCTAAACCAGAAAGTACAAAAAAGGGGAAATTTAAGAATCTTAAAAAATATATATTATAAAACACTGCACAGAAGGAAAAATAGGTCACATTTTAGTATTTTGTTTGCTTTTAAGTGATAATACCCATAATATAATTAAGAGAAGGGTTTTAAAATTTTAATATTTTTACTTTTAGTACTGATATAATATAACTGGTTTTCTATTAAACTTAACCATGTTAAACATGATCTTAAAGCTTTCCATCTATTTATTTACTTTCTAGAACTTCCCAGACACATATGTTTAGTATTTCCTCATCACTAGAAAACTAATTTTTTAAAGCTTCAAGGTTTTATATTAACTTGATTAAAAAATAAGCATGTATAAAATTGATGCTTTTAATTTTACTGTGTACCTTTCTGCAAATTTTTTAATAACATCTATTGTATGTAGTTTCAAGAATATGAAATTAAATGCTATTGGTCCACTTTTTCAAAGAATTTGTCGACTAATAGTATTTGTGATTAGTATGTAATTACCCTTTGTGTGATAAATTTTGAGTTGGATCCTAATTATCTAATAAAATAAAAGATATATATACTGCTATAAAAATTAGCCTAAATTTCAAATATAAGCTGTAGAAAATATAGCTATGGTGGAAGTGGACAAAACTAAAAGTTACCTTTTAATGAACACAATATCTTCTTTCAAAATTTAATTTGATTAGTGATTGTGTTAAAATGTTAGTATTATAAACCAATTTTATATTTTTAAAAAATCTAAGTTTTCAGCATTTAGAACATAATTTACTTTTCAAATATAGCCATTGCAATATTTACTTGACATTTTAAATTTTTATATTAATTTTAAAAATAAAGTTGTTTTCGAAGGGGGTCTTTATTTAAAATGCTGTTGGAGGATAAACTGCAAACTAACTTTTTTGTTATTTTTTTATTTTCGTTGTTGAAAATACAAATGTTTTGTACAATGACAGTGACCCTTGTCGATAGTCCTATTTTATTTATAATTTAATCAATATTATTTTTTTAAATCGCTATGACGAGCGATTTTTTAGAAATTTTCTTTTGGACAAAGGAAATGAATTATGCAGCAAAAAAGTTCGGATGCCGGTAATATGAATCGTATGCTTCGCATCAAAAAGTTTCTTTTTAATATTTTTTTCCCAAGGATAAAGGTTAATAAAAAAAACATATTTCGAAGGGTTTTTTCCCCTTAATTTTCTCATATATTTTATGGAAGAGGCGTTTAAAATTATAATACTGGTTACGGGGGTTACACTCGAGGAAGGGTTCCACTTACGTATATTTTTACAAGAGGTCTTGAAATTTGAGAAAGCTTTTGAAGTTTAATAATAAGGCATACGATTCAGATATAATGTGACAATTATAAATTACTTTATTATACAATTGCGCATTTCATTTAATTATTTCAACTAATCAAGTACAGTTAATGACATAATGTTTCTTAATTATGCCCACATGAATAATTTTCCTTTAATAACACTTATTATTTGAAAGGGCGGGTTGAGAACCCCTTTAGAATTTTCCCTTGGGTCCACCCTTTTACTATAATAAACGTGAATAAGTCACTTGAAAATGACAAAATATGTTATTTAAATGCCATGTGTAATTTATTTTGTAAAAAATATGAGAAGCCGAAAGGATGAGGAGTTGATGTATAATGTTAATAGTTCATTCATTGCGTTAGTCTCAAATGTCTGAGGAATTTTCCAATTTCTTTTTGAATTAACTTATTAACTTCGCATTAAAAAAGCTGCAGAATAAACTAATGGCGACGTCTTGAGGTTTATCCCGAAGGAAAAACCCGGGAACAAGGCCTACATCTGTTTTTTAACTATGATCAGATGACGATACAGCACTGAACTGGTACCCGACACAACCTCTATAGGTGTCAAGACATAGGACCACGATCAAATTTAACGTGCACCAGTTCCATATACGCGTCGTTAGAAGAAAGGGTAGTTCATACGACTTTTTCGCAATCCTCCGATACGATAATGTACCTTTGGGCCAATCGACCCCCAAAATTACGAGATAGTGTTCCCGGGTCTTTCCTTTGAGATTGACCACGAACCGTCGTCAGCAGTCTAGTGCCACATTAACCAATCAACCGGTGCTGAGTCAGAAAACCAGACCAATTTTTATCATTTCAATGCTATAAAAAAATATTTACTGTTGTTATTTGGTTGCATAACAAAATTTAAAGATACTGTTCCTTTCTTCCTCTAAATTTAATAATTATTTATATTTTCTGATTTGATTCTGAAATTCTTAAGAAATAAATACCTTTCCAAAATTTTATAAATTAATTTTACTTTTACACTGATTTTAATACAATTAATAATAATTTCGCTTTTACACATTCATTAATATATAAACAGTTAGAATGTCAATATTGTTTGCAACCGCGTGAACGGAACATGCTTTGTGACCATTAATGGTATATATGATCCGGTATGTGACCATTAATGGCCGCAAACCTGTTCGGAAAAAAAAGTTAGCATCGTGACGTCAGAGGGTTTCATTTTCCGATAATGTAGCTCCACCAAACTAAATTCTTGATTTCAGTTTTGGCAAGATTTTTCCAAAAGCGCAAATCAGATCTGATTGGTTGAATTGGGAGTCAGAGTCACGTGACGTAGAGTTTTCAAGAGCCAATGATATCCGCCAAAATCTTCTGAAAAAAGTTGTCCTCGTGACGTCACTATGTTTCTAATTCCTATATTGTAGCTGCACCTTCTAAAGCTAGGTCTTTAGAAAACGTTCTCTTGCTGAAATCGGAATTTGCGTTAAATTGCAGAAATGCTACACTTTGTCCAGTTAGTTATTAATGGGGGGTTGGTTTGGTTTGTTTAATTAACGTGGCACTAGAGCTGCACAGTGGGCTATTGGCGGCGGTTCGGGGCCTATCTCGAAGGAAAGATCCGGGGATGATGCCTCGTATTTTTGAACCATGGTATTAATGGGGGGAGTAAGAGGAAAGAGGAAGACCGCTGTTCCAACATAACATGGAGAAAAATCCGTGACGCCGAAGAGGTTCCATAGGATTAGCATGAAACTTCAGTTCCTGTACTATAATTTTCAGTTTTTGTCATTAAATAATACCCCAATATAAAAATATATACTTCACACACTGAGATAAGATGTAGTAATCGTTTTGGAAGCATTTTTTGTGTTGAAATAAAAGTATTTTTTCATATTTCGTTGTAATTCTAATTATATACAGAAATAATATAAGTATTTC
Source organism: Troglohyphantes excavatus (assembly GCA_963932185.1). Classification (NCBI taxonomy): domain Eukaryota; kingdom Metazoa; phylum Arthropoda; class Arachnida; order Araneae; family Linyphiidae; genus Troglohyphantes; species Troglohyphantes excavatus. The sequence continues at coordinate 55,103,930 of OZ010670.1, forward strand.
TGTAATTACATTTTTTCATTTATAGAATAAAAATATTACTTATTTGGAAAAACAAATATTATAATTTTTTTTTCCCATAATTGCAAGCGTAGGGACTAAACAAACAAAAGCAAAGTTGTCTGCTGTAGGGAAGAAATCGAAACTACTAGTGAGTTTCCATCATGGTACGTCACGTAAAACTCCTCCATTGAGGTTAGTGTAAAGAAGACGTCACGTGCATAAGTTTATACCTTAAAGAAATACGTTTGTACATATATTTTAACTGTAACTGCCATATCAATATTTACAGTTAGGAAAAATTAATAATATTTTGATTTCGTTTTCTATAAATTCTATGAAACATCCTGAACAATCGAACTCTGGTTTTAAATAATAACGACAAACTATTGTTTTAAAGAAGCTAAACTATGTGAAATATATTTATAAGTAAGCTTTCATACTTTAGAGTTTAAAAATGTGATTTTCGGTAGCAATCGACTTTTTAACGTCACCTGCAAGGTAACTTAACCATTTAAAGTAAATAACCCCAGAACTTGGCGACTGCACTGTTAACCAAGTCCAAACAATGGACGAACCAAGTGGAAGCTCCGCTATCCCTATCAACGAGGACTACGAATCCGAGTTCGAGTACGACGCCGACGTTGGCGACAAAAGAAAAGCTAGGCTAGACCTCGCACTCAAGCCACCCCCTTCAAAAGCCCCCAAACCCAACAGACAAACCTACCACGATCAATGCGCTCGGGAACAAGGGTGGGCCCAGCAGCAGGCCTACCTATCCCTAGACGCCTACACCAGGCACAAAAAACTAATCAACGACTATGTCCTCTGCTATAAGGGGGCCACGGAGAAATTCAAAAGAAAAACTGGCAACTACAAAACCGACCATGATATCATTAAAGAGAACCATAGGTTCCTATGGGAAGAAGAGGACGATGCAAGCACATGGGGGGAACAGCTCGCGAAAAAGTACTATGATAGACTGTTTAAAGAGTATTGTCTGTGTGATTTGACGAGATACAAAGATAAGAAGATAGGGATGAGGTGGAGAACCGAGAAGGAGGTTGTTTTGGGAAAGGGGCAGTTCTTCTGTGGGTCAATCCATTGCGAAGCGAGGGAGGGCTTGGACAGCTGGGAGGTGCTGTTCGGGTACGTCGAGCAGGGGGTGAAGAAGAGTGCGCTGGTGAAATTGAGGCTCTGTGAGAAGTGCTCGAGGAGGCTTCATTATGGGTATAAGGGGAAGATGTCTTTGAAAAAGAAGGATATTCGAAAGGATGGGTCGTGTGAGATACCGGAGATTAAGGAAGAGGTCGAGGGTGAGGAGAAGAAGGAAGAGGTCGGGGATGTTTGGAAGCAGCCTCTGAAGGTCGAGGAGGCGGAGCAGTCGAAAGAGGATGCGTTTGAGGAGTTTTTGGAAGATTTGTTCTTGTAGTTGGAGGAGGTTTTGGTTGCTTGTGTAATGTATGGATTGAAATCGTTTGATACGGTTGTATGAATTGTTATTAAATTTTATGGATGTCAAACATTTTTTCTTCAAATGTGTAATTAATGGAATGTAGTAGTGCTGTATATAAACTTTTTTGGAGAGTAATTGAAGACGTGGGTACAAGAACAAGACAGCTCCAGTTTTAAAAATTGTTCGGGAAGGACGAAAAACGCTGAACGTTTCTTTCATCGTATGATGCAAAAGTACAGCTCCTTTTATTTTATCTCTCTATAGCCATTGCATACACCAATTAATAGCAAAATTTTTTCAGTCTATTCCTAGTCTGCGGTGCCCCAACCAAATGAAATACAGACAACTCTCGTTATCTCGAAGGGAAGTGTATAAAAATTCGAGATATCAAAAATTCGAGTTATCGAAAATCCTATAAAAAAGCTGTTTTGGTAAAAATAAATTCTAGTATACTTACACGACTTTATTTAACATATCTATCCAAAATAGTTTGGTAAGTATTTCTATTTTTTTCGAAATCAATTATATTTTTCAAATGCACGATTGCTTGAAATGTCTCTGATGTTTTATTTTCCGGCCTCGATTCAATTGAATGGACGCATAGTTTTTATAGAAGATAGAGCCTCTTACAAAGTTATCTTTGGAGGAGGTTAGCATTCTTCATTATAATTCTTCTTCTGAGAGCGATCTCTCATCAAATGCTGCTATAGAGAGTGCATTGCCTAAACAAAAATGAGAAGGGGTCGAGTGTCGTCTTCATATTTTAAGTGAGTTGCTTTCTGGACGGTCGGTAATGTTCCAAGAAAGCGACTCGCACTTTACCGAAAACGCCAGCTGGCTTGAGGGACGATAAATCATTAATCGTCCTTGTTGGACTGACTATAGGGGATACGGCTCAGGGAATCCAGTCTGGCGACATTCAAACAAAAGGGTGAGGCACAGGTAGGAATCCATTGTATGTATACCCTTTAAAAACGCACAATAAGAAAGAGAACCAATAAAGAACGTGGCAATTGCATATATGCTAAAGGTTCTTCAAAATCCGTAGTTTTGAGAGGAAAACAAAATTTTGAGTTGTGAGGAAACTTCGAGTTATCGAAAATAACGACGAAAAACTTCGAATTAAAGAGATAAAATTACATTAAATAAGTAATGAAAGTGCAGGGAAATCGATTTTTTTCGAGATATCGAAAAATTCGAGAGTCTACTGTAGTTTGCAAAAGTTGGTGAGCGATAAAGTTTATATTGCCACAACCCTAATTTATGGCGTACATAAACTTTATTACATCCCGCGCAGAGGGATATCTTGCACATGGTTGGTTTAAAATGTTGTTGACACGGAGGCAAGAAATTTCCCAACTTAACGATTCAAAATTCCCAACCTAACGATTTGAAATTCCCAACTTAACGATTCAAAATTCACAACTTAACGATTCAAAATTCCGATCACAACAGTGCTGAACATTCCTACTTTCAACTTATCGACGTTTTTCATCTTTTTTTATATACATTTGGTAATGTTAAACAGTTCTCTCACAAGCATTGATTTGTTGCACCCATATTCAAATGCAGTGTCCGTTTTGAGGTCTAACTTAAATGTAATCATGCAAGTTGGGCAATTTCTAATCTTTCCACGTTTTCATTTACTAATTATATTTATTATTTTCTTAAGGCATAGATTTCCCAACTCGAGGATTTTAAGAGTTGAAATTTCCAACTTTCAGGGTTTCCAGATTATTGAAGGGGGGGGGTCTCCCCCCAAATCCCACCTTTTGGGGACAACGAACCTGCTCCTTCTAAAATCTGTAGAAGAAATTCAAGTCATATTTGAACCTCCGAGTTTCAAAACTAGATAAATCTCTTTTGACAAATTTTTCCAAGAGAAAAAAAAACTAATTGCATTATTCATATAAGAATTTTATATTTGTTTTTTACAAATTGGTATTAGATAGCCAGCCACAGGTCTTAACCAAAATTAAGCTCTGTGTAAGTATTACTTTGAGAGATAATTTTTTTTTATCTATCTGGTTTTGCAACTGATTACTGACTTGTGATGGGTGCTCAGTAAACAGTAACCACCATCTGCTTTAAAACTGATGTCTTTACCAGATAAGGTTTTGCAACTCCCAATTTCAATGATATGAAAATAAGGAGCTTAACACTCTAGTGCATAATGTAGCATACATGCTACACAACCTTAAAATGAGCTCTACTTGCAACAATTGAGTTTTATGTTAACTATTATAGTATTGTCATGTAGGGAATTATGTGCATATTTCTTATAACCACCTCTAGGTCCCTTATCTATATAAAAATGGTTGTGATAAAGGCAATCGGGTGCTTCGAGGACTGTTGCTCTAAAACTGGCTCATAAAGGTGAAGTTTTCGAAGATTGTTTTACTACATACAAGTATAATTTGACTCTACAAAAAAAAATCCTAGATAATACCAGAGGTATATAGATTGTATTTAACTATATTTTCATACATTTTGAAAATTATTTTAGCAATTACACATGATGTTGCATATACGCTACATAACCGTTTTAATTGTTTAATTAAATAGGCACTAAAGATTTTTTTGTAGATTTTGCAGAGGTTCAAGGGCAAAAAGAAAACAAAAAAAAGTTATTTCAATAAAAAAGAAAATATCAGGCACTAGAGAGTTAATAACCATGGATGAAAATTTAAGTACACTTATGAATAAAATACACAAAGTATTCATTGGCATGTTATAAAAAAAACATGACTTGGGGAAAATATTTAAAGTACCTTATATCAAACTATGTGACAGTGCGTACTATACAGACATCTTTTAAGTACGAGAAGACTTTTCAGTTTTTTTTACATTGCAGGATTTAAACTGCTATTAAATCTAGTTTATATTAAAAACAGTGTTCTCTCTAGAAATAAAAAGGGGCAGGGCGCTGTGGGCAGTAAAAGGGCACCCCATTTTTGAAAAGGCACTTCTTGTTTTTAAAAGGGCACTTTAAAAAAACATGTTTTGTGTGGGCGTGGCCACACATTGACACATCGGACCCGTGACCAAACAAACAAAAGTTCCGATTTGTCGGTTGACATTGCGCCAAAGCTGCATATTGGGCTATTGTTAACGGTTCGGGGCCTATCTCGAAGGAAAGACCCGGGAACAATGCCTCGTATTTTTTGACCCGTAAAAAAATTGATGTCTCTTTATGAAAATATTATTTGAAATCTAAAATTTGACATTTTAAAATTATTGTTTTCCCTAAAAACCAATTCTGTAAGTAGGAATCAGGTCCCTTACAAAACTGATAAAAAGGATATTTAAATCCAAAATGTGGTAATAAAATGCCTAGTCTTGCAAACCAATCCCTACCTAATCCCAAACCATATTCTCTTTAAAAAAACACAGAAAAAAATACTTAGTATTTCATATGCTGGCACTGGCAACCAATAGGATTTGTGGAATGCCCCATGCTCGAAATTACCGCGGAATGATCGCGATTTCACAACACACGTAGTTATAAAGGAGTTTATTTTTCTACTGTCATAATTCACTTGCAATTTACACACAATTTTTTTTTAATCGATGCCTTTTTTAAAGACAACTGGGGAAGCAATGATGCTTGTGCTTGACTGAAAAGGGCAAGAAGGGCGGAATTTTTTAAAAAAGGGGCACGAGGGCGCTATTGAGATGAAAAAAGGGCGGGCAGGGCGGACCGCCCTTCAAAAAACACCTAGAGTGAACACTGTTAAAAAAATAATAATAAGACCATAGATAAACTAGCAGGCATAAAACGTTTTAATTTTTAGATTAAGCCAATTTCAATATTTTTATGTGAGTATTCATAAAACCATAGGAATTATTAAAGTGCTTGAAAAGTATGTGCCATTTACAGTTAAATTGTAACAATTTAACTATATTATTATTTGGTATTTATCGTAAAAATGCCTGTTATTTTTTAATGCTCAGACATTTCTATTTTGTAATGCACATACATTACAAAATAGTGTATAATATATATATACTCTATTTTGTAATGTACATACATTACAAATTGAGTATATATACCATATACAGTAATAGTATACAACAGTATATAACATAAATGTTGTCCAGTTGAAAATAATTATACAAGTGACTAAAGGAAGAAAATAAGTTTGTTTTATTATATTTACAATTGTTTCAAGATACAAATATGACGACATGCACTCGTATTTACAATGAAAAGAGGTTCAAAAAGTTAAACAATGTTGGAAAAAAATCACCACTCTATGGTTCCGAAGCGCTGCACCACTTTTTCTTGATCACTAAGGTCCTTCTGTACCTTTTTCCTCATGTAGAAAATCGGACAATCTCGGCTAAAGAAAGGAAAATAAGTGTGTTCATTAAATGCATTAAATAGTTTAATAGGTTTTAATCAAAAAATGTAAAACTATTTAAAACTCAAAACTTAATGGATATATAAACAATTATTTTCTACAGTACACTGTACAACAGCACAATAAGGATTTTCAATTAAAGATATATATATATATATATCAAATGAATTTTCTGTAGCTGTTCAAACCCCTTTTAAAATTCTGTAACATCCATTCCTTTAATTAACTAAGTGCGATTTGTGCCATTTCCCTCGTTTTCCTACACTCTTTTTTCCAAAACAAATCGCTTGGTTCCCATGATATTGCAAAGCTCTTGACTACCCACACGAATTCTTCTTCATTCTTTATCCCTCAGGGACTTCTTCAGTACAAATGCACCCTTTTTCCCTAGAGGATCTCCTCCCCCGATTAACAACTATGTTTCCCGGTATGATCATTTTCCCTCTGCATAGAATGTAACAAATCCCTATATGATGTCATTCCTTGCTTTGCTCTTGCCATGTGAAGGTGTACTGGCTCTGAGAAATAAATCGTTTTACACGACTGCAAACTTACCTAATGGATGACCACTTTTTTGGTCTTTTCAACAATACAATATATACAACAATACTAACACTTCTTTTGCAGCCGTGTTATACAAAATTATATTAATACTTTGAAATTAGGATACTTGTTTATTATGAATAAAAATGTGACTTAAAAATGCTAGTGAACTTAAAAAATCAAAGGGGAAGGGGAGAGTTAGAATTTTAATATATATCCAAAAGAATTTTAATACATATCCTAAAATGAGGAAACTGAATTGTAAAAAATTAAAATAAGGAGTTTCTGAGTAGTTTTAAAGAGCCATTAGGGACATAAAATAAATAGTTCTTAAAACCACTCAATTTAATGTTTATCATACGATTGGTTTTGGTTAATTAACGTCGCACTAGAGCTGCACAGTGGGCTATTGGCGACAGTTCGGGGTTTATTTCGAAAGAAAGGCCCGGGAACGATTCCTCGTATTTTTTAACCATGGTCAGATGACGAGGACAACACCTGAGCTGGAACCCAACGTCTTCAATAGACGACGGGATTTGGTCCCCAATCAGATTTATCGTGCACCAGTCCCGTATACACGCCGTTAATTTTTTGCGGATGTTCTGGACGACATTCTAGTGTTTTGGTAGCGAAGTTGGCAACCCTCCGATCGCAATATCACTACTTTTTACTATTCTTTAGTCTAGTCCGCACTAAGATTCGAACCGGGGACTCTTTGGATTCCCAGCTGACACCTTAATCCACTCGGCCACAGAGTAAATGTGAGAATATAATTAAATAAAAAACAAGTTACCTGGTACATAACACTTCTTCATGTAAGCTCCCCTGGCATCTTTGGCATTCAGTCCAGAGACGGGCAAATTTTTCTTCAAAGGAATTCAGATACAACATCTAAACAAATACACAGTAACATTAAAATTTTTATAAAGTAATAATATATCTACAAAAGAGGAGCATAATTACCAACAATCAAACAGGAAAAAAAGTGTTAAAAATGTGCGGCGGACAAAGTAAGTTTATCGGCCATGTTATCGTTGACTCCATTTAGTTTAGATTTTAAAATAATACATAAATTATTGAGTGCCCTAGTATTTAGAAAACAAATAAAATTTAATAACGAAAGTATAAAAGTTAAAGATTTACATTTAAAGGTAAATTAAAGGCATTACAATTATGATAAAGAGCACACGATGAGCGTGTCTTGTTTTGTTTGTTGCCAGTCGGAATGTTTCTGTTGAGACAGTGTTTATTGGAATCGGCCGTTCCTTTCAAAGGGCCTCAAAGTTGAAGATCTCCCATTGGTTCTGGGGTATAAACACTGGAGAAGTGGAAATGCTTTCTGTGAATTGCTTGAGAGAAAAAGGTGAACGAACTACAGTGGCTCTGTAGATGTATATTTTGTATAAAATATAGAAAAAATATATTGCCAAAATACTAATTATTTTTTTGCTAAAAAAAAGGAAAATCGAAGGAGCAAACAATACTTAATTTTTAATACAATTGGTAATGTAAAAAGGATTTTTTATGATTTCAATCGCATTGAGACAATGGTAGACATCTACCCACAGAAAATTTATAAAACAAATTAAAATTCCCTGTATTTGTTCTCTTTATCTTGTGTGAGTGATTACCTTTAAAAAAAATCCTCCCCAAAAAACCCATCACACTCATTTTATTTCCAGATTGGGATATTGTTGACTTAAATATACTTTTAAATTTTGAAAAATACATTTCTTCAAGGTAGCACAAATGTAATTTGAAATATCTATGATTATGCTTATGAAGTAAGCATTGCAATTAAACTTTATGAAGTTTAATTTCAATGCAAGAAACATTTACTAAGTCTTTTGAGTGTTAGGAAACACAGAAAAACATTATAAAACAACATAGCATAAATCATGTTTTTAATAGTGTATATTAATTTACCTCTGTCTGATATATTTCGCTTTCTTTACATTTGCAGTGGTCACAACATGCAGAATCTGAAATGATAATATAAGGATTCTAATAATCTTTGTTAATAAAAACATATAAAAATAATGTTTTTAGAAATAACTACTTTAAAGCACTTTTTAATTTGGTTGCAGATTTATGAGTTTTTGTGGACACTTCTTCAAATCACCAGTAAAGTACTTAATAATATTCTTTAAAAAAATTTGGAAAAGAATATTTATAATTTCCAATTGCTTTAGAAAAAAAGTTGTCTTTTACTTTATTTAAAGCTTCGTTGCTATTCTTATTTTTTGTTGTTGAAAAATCGAATATTGTGGATACATGGAAGATCTTAAATTTGTGTTCAGGTATGAATATTAATTTGGAAAACTTCAGGAAACATGTACCTTTAATCTAATTTTAATAGTGATCATATATAAATCTTCACTCACTCCTTTTCATTCTTAGAATGCAAACTAAGTAAATCAATAACTGTAAAAAGACAAACAAAATACCTTCTTTCTCCAAGAGTGATCGGCATCCAACACAGGTGGCCTTTTTCTTTGTGAAGGCAGATAAAGCACCAATTTTGGAGGTGACAACTATTTTGGTCCGAGTGTGATCTCCGCCTGTAATAAAATTACTCTTCAAATCATCTCTTTTTTTTATATATAAACTATACCATTTCTTTTATTTTTATTGCAATGCCTCAATAAGACTTTAAACTATATTGAAAATTTTAAAACAGAAAATAATGTTTTAACAATAAATAGTGTAATAGTTGTAGAGAGTTATTATTATTTAGCATTTATCATTAAAATGTCTTTGGGTTTCTTGAAAAAAGAGCATATAGAGATATTTTTTTATAAAAAGCATATAAGTTCTTAAATGACTTTATTAAGATAACAATAGGTATCACCAAAACCAAATTTACGATAGCGTTGTTCCCCAAAATAAAATTTTAAAAAGGTAAAAATTTAAAGCCAAGTAGAGCGAAAAACCCATTTTGTAATATTATTGTTTTATACCTTTATTAATTAATGCTGTGGTCCCCTCATGGGACAAATACAAGTATAAGTATTGGTACATAATACAAGTGGCAACAAAATTCTGAAAAAAAGTTCCCATGATGGCGTCACAAAAATGTCCCTGATTTTACAATTACATTAAGAAATGTTGCAATACATGCTTTGTATAGAAACAAAGTATCCACGCTACAATAATACAATAAATATATTGCATTATAAATGAAAAATTATGAGCCATACTTATTATCCATTAAAATAATAATTTATGGACATCACAAATTATACAATTGCGACAGGCATAATAGTAATTAAATGTGTTCTCTGGAAGCAGATAATGCAAAAAAAAAACATGTTTTTCCAATTATTTCTTTTGAATATAATTTTTAAAGTTTTTGATGCTTCATATTTTCTATTACAATCTTCAATAAATCACATATTCATTAGCCTCTCACCATGTTGCTTACAATCTAAAGTCCAGCACACTTTGCTTTTCCTTCCAACAGTTATTACAAAAATAAAACTGAAAATATGAAAATGAGCATAACCATGCTTTAAAAAAAAAATTCAGAACTAAAAAGAAATACTAACAACTAAACTACCCAGAATAAAGGGCATAATAGACGATAATTGCCATTTTAATTATCTAAATTTGAAAATGTCCCTGATTTTTCCAGAATAAAAAAATTCCATGATAATTCCCTGATCTCCAGGTTATGTTGCCACCCTGTTTATGGTATTGTGCAGTGTTGACCTTTCAAACACATTCTATTTCGTCATTGAAAATCGGTCCAAGAGTTGTAGACTGCATTCATAAGTCTCCACAACATGAAACCGATATATTTTAAGACAAATTCCCAACTCAATAACAAAGTTTTTAATTTTCCAAAAAATATACTCACACAAAAGTACAGATTCCGCTTTTTCACCCAGTATAGGCTCAAAGATACGAAGCAGAGGTTTAGATATTTGGTTCTCCAGGTAATACTGTGTGTCAATGGGAATGTTGTTCTCTAATACGTAAATAGGGTCTTCAGATTTAAGGTAAGCAGCAGTCTTCTTACTAGCTGCTGTAATTACGTAAGGCACACGATCTCCGAGATTGGGAGCGCTGCCGGGGTCACGTTTTCTCATACTGAAAATAAAGTATATATCTATAATTACTTGTTTTTCTTGCCAACATTAAAAATTTCATTGTGTGCAAAACATGACATAATTCAATATAATTAACATTAAATTATTTTAATGTAATAGATATGCTAAGTAATTATGTATTTCATTTTAAACTTTATTACGAAAAATTATTCAAGAATGAGCTTAATGAACGGTTCGATTATTTTCATTTATGTTTCAATAGTGAAACATAAGTCTAAATTTATCTCACATCTAAAATTATGTGTTATTAATAAAAACTCTTAACTTTCAACATAAAAGCAGTCTTTTTTTATTATTTTAATTAGAACATTTAAAAAAAATCCTGCAATTGTAGTCTAGACTATGCTTAATGTTTCCTTGCAAGTAATAAAAGCAGCAAAATAAGAAAATTTGGGTAATTATTTATAGCATACCGATGAGCTAGCTCGACATGAGCCTGCTTGGCGGCATATTCCTTATCCGTCTTAGTCAACTCTTTTGTGATAACCAACTGTGATATGTCGATTCGGTTGCACAATAAATCTGCTATGGTTTGCTTTGCATATTCAGTTGCACCCTTCGGATCCCTGAGAGAAAATGGAATAGATCAGCAAAAGTTTATGCGAAGGAAAAACATAATTCAGTGTTCTCTCTAGAAATAAAAAGGGGCAGGGCGCTGTTGACACATTGGACCAATGGCCAAACAAAAACAGTTCCGATTTGTTGATTGATATTGCGCTAGAGCTGCATATTGGGCTATTGGTGATGGTTCGGGGCTTATTTTGAAAGAAACATCCGTACAAAATTGATGTCTCTTTATGAAGATACTATTTAAAATAAAAAATTTGACATTTAAAAATTAATGTCTTCGCTAAAAAACAAATCTGTAAGTAGCCCTATTCAGATCATTTACAAAACTGATAGACTACTTAAATTTAAAATTTGGTAAAAAAGAGCCCTAATATTGTAACCTCGCCTCAAACAATCTCCTCTTTAAAAAAAAAACATAATTTCGTATATGGGTACAGGCTACCAATATAATCGAAATTACCGCGGAATCACCGCGATTGCATGTAGTTAAAAAAGGAGTTAGTTTTTTTATTGTCACAACTCACTTAATTCCAATTTACACGCAATTTTTTTTTAATCAATGCCTTTTTTAAAAACAGCTAGAGAAGGGAGGACGCTTGTGCTTGAGTGAAAAGGGCAAGAGGGGCCGAATTTTTTTTAAAAGAGGGCGGCATTTTTGAAAAAGGGGCATGAGGGCGCTAATATGATGAAAAAAGGGCGGGCAGGGCGGACCGCCCTTAAAAAAACACCTAGAGTGAACACTGATAATTGAAAGCAAGATCAATTACGCAGTCAAGCGTAATTGAAAATTAATACAAACCCCTATTATCGCTTACCTATCAATTAGCAGTTTTTCTAGACACGTATTAATGAGATTAGCTACCAGAGGACAGTTGTCTCTTCGGACGGTTTCAATCCCTTTACAGTCCATCTTGTCATGGATTTCTGGCTTAGTGAAATACAAACCAGCATATCGCTTCTTGTTAATCAACAAGTATGGGTAATAAACCTGAAAGGGTTTAAATCAGAAAATTATTAGAATATATATTTACAAAGATAAATCTTGCATTTATAGCAGCATTTGTTATTATTTATAATACGAAGTAGGATCATTCCATGAAAAAAAAAAGAGAGGGAATAGTAAATGTATATATATATATATATATATATATATATACACACACATATATATATATATATACACACACACATATATATATATACAGTCAAACCTCGTTATAACGAACCCTCAACGGACTGGTTCAGAAGTTCGCTATAGCCGAGGGTTCACTATATCCGAATTTTCAAATATTGACGATATAAAAACTTCCTAAAGTCCTTAAACACGTTTTGTGCGAAACAAATTACTTACACTGAATTGCAATTAGTAATGGGCAATAATAAAGTAAAAGAAATATTTGTTCTTAAAAAACAATTAAATTAATTTTACTACTACTTAAATTTATTTATCTAAAGTATGAAAAGAAGTTTTGATTTTTTTGTTGAAAGCATCAAAAGAGTCCATTACATTCTTATTCACAGTTTCTGTTGCAAATAAATTATGCAAAATGTTCACAGCTGCCTTACCCTTAGCATCAGAAATTGAAGGACCTGAACTAACATCCCCTTCGTATGCAATATCTGTAGATAAAAGATAATCACCGCTTTCTATTCTTTTAATAATTTTCGCTTTATCCTCAATGGAAAAGGCATTAGCAAACAGGAGCGATTTTAAACATACGCGAAGTCCACAAGTTAAACGATAATCTTCAGCAATAGAATGAAAGGAATAGGCAAAGAATGTATGCTAAACCAGTTGAATGGGGGAAGGGGTGGAGCTGACCAGTCACCTTTGAGGAACCTGGCTTCTGTCAAAGGAACAAAGGGTAAGGAATGTGGTCGGGGCGAGTAAAATTTTTGGGAAAAACCTGAAACTAAACTGGAAAAGTGGGAATTTTAGTTGGCTGCATCCGAATTCCTTACTTTTGAAGATCGTTATAAGCATTTGAAAATACATTAGTGACATAGGAGTTCGGTTGGGACCAATTGAAAAGTTCGTTACAACCGAGGGATCGTTATATCCCGGGTTCGTTATACCGAGGTTTGACTGTATATATACACATATATATATGTATATATATATATGGGTCATTCCATGTAAAATCAACACACTTTTAATAAAAATTTGACCTCACCATCTCGGATTTTGATTTGATCAAATTTGGCACATGGGTAGCATCGATATAGACTAAGAAAATTACAAAATTTTATTCAAATATATCAACCCGTTTGGAAAATACGGCTTGAAAGACTTGCATATATATATATATTTTAAATTAGCGTATAATTTTTAGTATAAAAAGCTCAAAGTAAAATGCAGATAATTTTTTTAAATAATTTAATTCATAAGCTTCCACTATTTTGAAGTTATGCTTAAGTTAGTTCATTTTAATGGAAAATAAATTACTAAAGAAATTACATTTAATTAGTTAGTAAAATTGCTTGTAAATTTAACTAATGAATACTTATTTTAGTATGCCTGCAATTTCACAGGGTTCTAACGTATATACGTTTTGATTCTCACCCAGCTATACAAAGCATAAATTCTTTCAAATCAAATTATGTTTCACATTAAATAAAGACAGAAATAGTGAATGACTGGAACTTAAAAGTTTGCAATATTTTTGTGTAATAATAAATAATCAAAATTATTAACAGGAAATTCAAAACTAAACAAAACTTTGTCCTTTACAATTTATCTTCAAATTTGTAGTTTATTTATAAATAAATACGCACAAATTAACATTATTGTCATGATATTTACAAATAATGCTGAAAACATAATTCTTTGCATACCTTTTCGAACTCTAGTTTTATGGGCTTCTCAAAATGACTAGAGATATAACTGGCGGCTTCTCGTCCCAATTCCATGGCCTCGCTCACTGTTTTCACACCAAAATTAACCATCACAGAGTCAGTGTCACCATAGATAACTTTGGCAGTTTGGGCGTATCCGTTCTCCGTAGTGTACTTCTCTTCGACAAGTGTTTTTGTCTGTTCAATCATCATTCTTCCAAAAGCTGTCACACTCTACATATAAAAAGACAAAGTCGGTATTAGTTTTTACTTTTATGGTCATTGATTTTATTAGGTTAAGGTTAATTAATAGGTCCATATACCCCTGGAGAATTATAGTAAAATTTGCTCTGCGAAAAGTGGATAGCAAAAGCTTAAGAAGTAAAGCATGCTAAAATAACATTTGCACTTTGAAACTGGCATAATTTTTTCATTTGAAAAATGCCGATCATAGTGGTTTCCAATAGTTAATTAACCTCATACCACAAAGTCAATGGTTCATTGATCACAAACCTTTGTTTCCTTCTTAAACAAAAGAAAAAGATTATGTACTAATTCAGGGTGGCAACAACATTCTGAAAAAAAAGTTCCCTGATTTCCATGATGGTGTCACAAAAATTTCCCTGATTTTACAATTACATTAAGAAATATTGCAATACCTGCTTTGTATAGAAACAAAGTGTTTATGCTGCAATGATCCAATAAATATATTGCATTATAAATGAAAAAGTATAAGCAATACTTATTGACAGTTAAAATAATAATTTATGGATACAACACAAATTACGCAATTGCGACAGGAATAATAGCAATAAACACGTTCTCTGAAAGCATTATAATGCAAAAAAAAAGCAATTTTTTCAAATTATTTCTTTTGTAGATAATTTTAAATGTTTTACATTTTCCATTAGAATCTTCAATAAATCACATATTCATTAGCCCCTCACATGTTGCTTACAATGCAAGTTTCAATGCACTGTGCTTTTGCTACTCCCTCCAGCAGTGGTTCACTGTTTTACAAAAATAAAACTCAAAATATGAAAATGTGCATAAGCATACTTTTTTTTAAATTCTTTTTCAGAACTAAAATGAAATAGTGACAACTAAATTACCCAGAGTAGAGGGCATAACAGGCCATAATTGCCGTTTTAATGATCCAAATTTGAAAAATTCCCTGATTTTTTGTTAAATTTTGAAAAATTTCCCTGATTTTTCCAGAATAAAAAAAATTCCATGTTAATTTCCTGATTTCCCGGTTATGTTACCACCCTGTAATTGCTTAAAAGTAAATAAATAATTTCATAAACAGAAAGGTTCAAAAAAATTAATTTATAAATATGGGCTTTTGTGTGCAAGTATTCTAAATATTAAAATCAAAATTACCTGATTTTTCCAGTAGGTTTACAAAGCATTCCTGATTGAGAAATACACAACTTTTTTTTCCCACACAGAAATATTGAAGTGTATGTACAATAACAAAGTACAGAAAATCAAGAAATAGACTTTTGAAAGTGACAGGTCATATTCAATTTAAATTGTTGCAAAAAAAATTGCATGAATTTGCCTGACAATCCCAGGTTTCCCAGTGCAATGCTGTATCAATGTCCAAGTTTTACAAAGTGAATGATTAGTTACAACTAGAAATCATTTAAAACATAAGAAATTCTTTAAAAAATTATTTGAGTTTGAAATACATTCAGCTGTAAGTGTAGAAAACAATCACCTGAGATATGGCCAAACAGGGTAGTTTCCCAACCTGGGCACCAGTAAATCCATACACGGAATTAGCACTGATTTTCAAAGCAAGCTGCCGACCATCCAACACTTTCTTCCTAAAAGGATCTGTTTCTTTCTTTAGCTCATCCTTAGCTCTGAAAGAATTATGGAATATATAAGTATTTTATGCAATCAATTTGTAGAATTAAAAATAAATTAAATGTATTTTGAATTTGTTTCATAATATACTGTTGCAGTTTAAATGGTAGCTTAACTTACAACCCGTAATTAATACATACATTACACAGATCATAGTAAAAAGATGTAATTGAGATATTCTAATAATTAAAATTAAGAAAATTGTTTTAATAACATTCCTAAAAAACCTATTTATTTATTACAGAGGGTGCTTTTTGTATACAATAAAATAACAATTATAGACTATGTAAATCTAGTAACAGATTAGAATGTATAGACAGAATTATTGCACAGGTATTTTATTTAAACTCTTATTTAAGAGATATCATCAAGTATTGAAACAAACTTTATTTAAACTTTTATTTAAGAGATATCATCAAGAATTGAAACAAACATACATAATATGCAACTTAAAAACAGGAACCATTGAAAAGATGGCTAAAAGGTATATGGCAAGAAATAATGGCCATTTATCAATCAAGAAAAATGGTCATTTATCACGGCTCGATAAGTACTCTGCTCAATTATTTAGCAAGAACATATTTAATATTTATATAAACTTTTTTATAAATTATGGACCTTCGAGGTTACACATTGCATCATTTCTAAATGTAAATGACATGTTATTGGTTGGGGAACATGTGGTTTGCTATTCACCAATCAGCTTGTATTTATGCAAACTTATTTTAATCTTGATACCAGGTTGCATAAAGATACTAAAAAAATAATACGCTTATGGATTACTTTTAAAACATTTATCTTGAAACATTAATTAGAGTTCTAGTTTTAAATTTGAAAACATTCCAGTTTTAAATTACCATACTTCAAATTAACAAAAATCATACTTCTTTCTTGCAGAAAGCAGATGCTCCAATATCTCAGGCAGAAGACCCTTGCGTACAGATTTCTTCACAAACAAATTCTCAGAAGGCGTCTTAATGAATTCGCCAGCGCCCAATTGATCTCGTACAACGACAGACTGCAGTAGGGTAGAATAGCACAGATTGTGTGCCATCATAATGGAGGGATATAGAGATGAAAAATCGAGAGTCGAGATGGGATCGCTGTAATAGCCTTTGACGGGTTCGATGACGGTGGCTCCTGTGAAATCTTCTCCTACTTCGGTTTTCATGGTAGGAATCACAAAATCATGCTCTACAGCCTAAAAGAAAGGGTTAAGTTTAAAATATCGGTGTTTTAAAGAAGTATCTAAAAGTTATCTTAGGTGTTATGGGGAAAAAAAGAAAAGAATTCTATAAACGTAAATTGTAATTTTTAAAAAAATATTTCGTAACATAATTTTTTTCTAGATATATAAAAACATTTTTACATTAAGAAATATATGTGTTTCAACTTATACAATTTTTTTAACTTTAATGAGTTTAATACATATACCCTCGACCAGAGAACTACATATTCTAGCTAATATGCAAGTGAGGGGGTTGGTTTGATTAATTAATGCTGCACTAGAACTGCACAGTGGGCTATTGGCGACAGCAAGTGAGGGGGCCTTTACATTTATACAAGATAGGTATTCTGAGACCCTAAGTTTACATATTGCGGCGGCCCAAGTTGTTTCGGCGTCATCAGTGCGGGAGCCGTTGTTGTTAGGTTAGGCCTCGCGATGGTTGACTCCAGTTGTTCAGAAGGTTTAATTTTAATGTTACGGACAAATAGATGATAGCCATAGTATTTAGGAAACAACTAGATTTAATGATGCAATTATGGAAGTTATGAATATACATTTAAAGGTTAAATGAATGGTATTGCAATTACATTAGGAGCATGAGATAAAAGATGTTGTCACTATGGCAGGGTTGCTGGGAATGTCTGTGTTCAGTCAAGTGTTGTCGAAAGCGGCCGCTCCCCTGCGTGGGGCCTCTTTCGTTGGCGAACTCTCATTGGATTGAGATATCAACAACTGACTTAATGTTGCATGCCTCTCTCGATTTCTAGGAACCGAAAGAAGGGTCTATGAACTCCAGGCGCCGCATAGTCCTTGCCCAGTGATTTTCATCGGAAATCACGAAAGAAAGAAAAAAAAACTTGCAGGTGACTGGAGTTACAGGTTATTGAAATGGCAGAAGTGCAATGAAATGGCGTATGTGTGAAATTACAGCATTGGTTATGTGGGAGTATATACAAAAATATAGGCATTAAATACACTGTTTTAAAATTTAAAGTATGCCATTAAAATTAAGATATGAATGCCATTAATAATTAAATTTGCACTTCTGTAGAAGTAACATCTCCACATTTACTAAAAAGCAAGACATCGCAGCACATTGCAGCAGTGGAAGAAAAAAAAATAGCACTCAAAGAAGCATCATTGAAGACCACACTTGTTTACGACAAACAGCTGATGAAGAGAGGGGAGTCTCACGTTCCCCACCGAGTGAGTCCAGTAGGGAGAGTAGGAAGAAAGCGCTGTGTGGTGTCATGTTACACTTAGCTGGGGAGCTGAAAATTGGTGCGGCTCGAAATGCTTGTTAGGGGGTGGAAATCGCTCTTGAATTATGAGATGAGAGGGGAAAAGCCTGTCCCTCTGTAAGTTGCAGGAAGAAAGTAGGTCGCGAACTCTTCACTTTGGAGCCAAAGGAAAATATTCACGTTACGTTTGAAGGGGTGGATGCTGGAAAAACGATGTGGCGGTTGACATCGGGAGGTGTGTGATTGGAGTGCGCTGTGGGTGCCTGGAAGGTCTTGCTTTAGCGGAGGTGGTCTGGCCGACGGAGAAGGGGGGATGTTGAAGGATGGCGGTCGGGGAATCCCTGGTGGCATTGCGGGATTCAAGCAGCGGGGGTTGCTGACCGCGCCGGCAGCCGGAGAAGGGGGCGGAAGAAGGTGTTGTGATATACCGTGCCGACAGTTGCGCCCATGGGTCGGACGGGATTCCCAGTGGTGGTTGAAGTGATCCGGACTGTAGTGGTTGCCAGGGTGCGGGTTGAAGGGGATAATCCAGAACGCTGTGTTGAGTGCGCTATCTTGGCAGTGGATCGCCAAAGACGTCTTGATGTGGGTTTGTTGTCTCGGCAGTGGGTCGCGGAGACGTGTTGAGGGTTGTGGTCTCGGCAGTGGGTCGCGGAGAGGTGTTGAGGATTGTGGTCTCGGCAGTGGGTCGCGGAGACGTGTTGGTGTGGGGTGCAGTCTCAGGCAGTGGGTCGCGGAGACGTGTTGCTGTGGCGCGCTGTCTCGGCAGTGGGTCGCCGGAGACGTGGTGGTGGAGCGGGATGCGGTCGCAGGCAGTGAGTCGCGGCGACCATCCCGTTGTCGGAGTGCAGAGCCGAGTCGATGACCGCATCAGCAGTGTGGCGCGTGCGGAATTCCAGGGACATTTACAGGGTGTTGCAGTTGTCCGATGCGCAGGTTGCGATAATGGTCATCAGTTGAAGGGCTTGCAGTTGTCCGAGGCAGGAGTGGCGCAGAGTGTAGGCGTCTGGATTACAGGTGGCAGGTGCGCAGTCACGTAGATGCGGTGACTACGCTGGCATAATGAGAGTCCGTTATCACTGATTGCAGGTGCGTATTATTATTGTCCGGTTCACCAGTGCGGCGGCCCAAGTTGTTTCGGCGTCATCAGTGCGGGAGCCGTTGTTGTTAGGTTAGGCCTCGCGATGGTTGACTCCAGTTGTTCAGAAGGTTTAATTTTAATGTTACGGACAAATAGATGATAGCCATAGTATTTAGGAAACAACTAGATTTAATGATGCAATTATGGAAGTTATGAATATACATTTAAAGGTTAAATGAATGGTATTGCAATTACATTAGGAGCATGAGATAAAAGATGTTGTCACTATGGCAGGGTTGCTGGGAATGTCTGTGTTCAGTCAAGTGTTGTCGAAAGCGGCCGCTCCCCTGCGTGGGGCCTCTTTCGTTGGCGAACTCTCATTGGATTGAGATATCAACAACTGACTTAATGTTGCATGCCTCTCTCGATTTCTAGGAACCGAAAGAAGGGTCTATGAACTCCAGGCGCCGCAATATAAATATTTTTGTAAATTATTGAAAGAAAGCAAAACATTTTATTTTCAACAAAATCAGGAGAAATACAAAAATAATTTAAAAGTGATACTTGCTTTTCGTAACAGTTGGGACACTACTTTGATCTGCTGTCCTCTACTGAGCAGATAAGTCAAAGGCACTCCCGTCACGCGAGCCATTTCCATGTAGTTGATGACGCACATGAGCTTCTCCATGAGACGCAGTGGAAGCATGGCGTCCTTCAAGCAGTACACAGCGAGCCTTCTTCTCGTCTGATCGTTCCCGTTCTATATATAACACAAATATTTTCAATACAATTCACACAATAGTACAGTGATAATAATACAAAAAAGCTGTCTATGAATTGTATAAAAGGCTTAAAATTTATGTATAAGTATTATTCATCCTCAAGATGTTTGGATTTGTAAAATTCCGTTTAGTTTTTTAAATGTTTTTCACCATTTTAAAAATATTGCAGAAACATCTCTCTAAGATCTAGCTAAAATGTGCCTTTGTAGCTTAGGAGGCAGCATGTGGAACTACGGAACTGGATGTAGCGGGTTCAAGTCCCGAAGGGGACTACTCAAATTTTATTTTAATGTAAATGCCTTAAAAGCAAGCCTTTCCCAGCAATAAGGGGTCCAACAGCTATTAAATAATAAAATAAGAACTTTGAATAACAAGAAACATAATGCAAGAAAAGGTACAAGCCATAAAAATGTAAAAAAATATATATATTTGCAGAGCAAAGTTAATTTATTTATTTGATAAGGAACAATAAAATGTATTAAGATGTATCAAATATGATTTCATTCTGTTTATTAGATTTAGCTACAAAGTTTTATAATTTAATTTCAAAGAGAGAACATTATTTTCAGGCTACGTACTAGAATGTTTTATGTCCTAATGATATGATAAAATATTTGTTTTGATTATTGAAAAATTCATGAAATACCTGTAAATCAGTAATGATGGAATGCTGCACATCTTCTTTTTGTTCCTGAAGGAAGTGATAACTCACAGCATTCAGCGTGTAAGACCTCAGTTTATAATCTCGAACAAGGATCTGAAATTAAATGTTGGAAGCAGTGATAAAAACTATAATTTGATGTAATGACAATATACACTGAAATTTCCTGATTATTTTTGTGCCAATAACTATTTCTAATGGAAAAAATATTTTCTCCGGTTATAAGCAAAATAAAAGACAGTTTTAATAGATATGCAAAATCTAGGGTGTAGATACAAATACATGTGAAGAAAAAAAGCACACTTTTCAATTATAAAACAGGATAATCGTTATTGAAAGAATAGTAAATATAAAAGTATACTTTAAAAAAAAAGCATATAAAATAATAACTGTCTAAGATATAAAACTATGATAAACTGTAAATAGTTGTTCTCATGAAGTTTGTGGTATCAATGAAAGATGCAAACAACTTAATTCTAGAACACAAATGGCATATATATATATGACGAACAGCATTCTAAAGAAGACACATAACTTAAAATTTCTTAAGTCAAAATTTACATAGATGCCATTCCAAATAGTGAAAGAAAGTGCTATATTGTACAACAAGGCATATATTTTTTCTGAATTCTAGAACGCAAAATGTCCTCTTCAGTTTTGCTGCAATATAAATTATTAGGGATGAACCGGAGAGGGTTTTTGTTGGATATCGGATATCCGGCAGTTTTTTTATGAAAAGATCTTCTCTTAACACTTTTTTTAATAAACTATATTCTATCTAAACTATCATATTCTACTGCTTTTGAAATGACCGGAGCTGTACTGTACAATGCGTTTGAAAATGTAATTTTGAAATATTTCCAAATGGCTGATCTAAATTGCGCTATATTTAAATGCTAAAACTAGACTAGAGAATAAAACAATTTCCAATATATAACGAACAGAGATGTAGCTATGGACCCTACACACAACTATGCACATGGATTTTTTAAACTGAAAGATACATCAAGATAGCTAGTGGCTGGTTCAGAATGTCTGCAGCGTATCTTCCTAGTACTATCTACTCTGTGACCCACCGTGCCAAAAATGCACTTGTCAGGTTTTAACGAGAAAGTAATCAATTCACTACTTACCCAATTGAATAGCCCGAGAAAAATTCTTTGGAGAATCTGTAGGATACATTGGTAGTATTTTCAGGAAAATACTTAAAGCAAGAACAAAAGATAATAGATCGCCATAAAAAAAATTTGCAGAGTTTTAATCACCCGGATATCCGGCACTTTACTTACGGATATAGGATAATTACCGGATATTTAAAAATCAGCCAGATACCTCATCATCCCTACTGATTATTTATATAAATATATATATAAATAAATAAAAAAACACTCACCTGCAGCAAGTCAAACTGAACTCTCCCCTCCAGGTTGATGACCTTGTTCTCTCTCTTGCCCATCTGTCGCGACTGCAGCACAGAGTCCTTGATGACCGTCCGGATGTTCTTCATCCTCCCCAAGAAGGGGAAGCTGGACACTTTCAGGTGTGCCGCTCGGTTGATCAGGTACGGGAAGTCAAAGTTCTGGATGTTGTAGCCCGTTACGATGTCCGGATCGACATCTCTAATGAATTCAGCCCATTCCTGAATGGGGGACGAGTATTATTAGCGTGAATTAAGATGAGTATGTAAATATTTGGTGTTCAATATTAAGATTAAAACTTTGTGATTTTTTAAGAATGTTTTTTTTTTAAATTACAAAGAAATACATGAAAATGAACTGAAAGTTTAACTTATTAATATTGAAACCAATTGAAATGAAATGTCTGTCAATTATAACTTAACAAAGTGTGGAAGAAGAATATTTCTATAAATTTATACTTTCATGAAAAGAAAATTCTGTCAATGAGTTGGAATATGCCAAGGCATAATCTAACATTTTTCGAAAAAATCTCCTGAACATTACAGATTTTTTTTACTTTTTAATTTTTCTAACTTTTTGAATTATTATAATAATATCTTTTTTTTACTTTTAAAGGTCATTATTATTTTTATGTCTAAGAAATAACAATTAGTCATTTCTTATAAATAAACAAAATTAGCTGTTTTAAAATAGTACTTTGTAAGTATTAAAGACATAGTTCAAAGAATTGGAAAGTATAAATTTTACTGAAATAAAATGGAAAGGGTAATTTAAAATCAAATTTTCAAAAAAATGTTTGTATACCAAGCAAGAATTTATATAGCTTCAATGTTTTGCATTATTTTTTTACATTATAGTATTGCCACATAAAAAATAATAACAACATTGCTAATCAATGAATCAAATTACATTAATTACAAATGATTAATATGTAACATAGCAACCATTATTAACTACGTCTTTAACTGAATGATATCAAATATGTGATTATAATTTTATTCTAAAGATACAAACAAAATTTAAAATCGTGCAAAACAAGCAACTCCTGCCAGAACTCACTTTCAACATCTGTTGTTCACTTTGGTATGAAAGCACTTGTGATCCAATTATTGATGCACAAGAATTAAGGGTGAAGACATTTCGGATGAAAGGGTCTTTTTCTCCTTGACGAATAACCATATTCGCTATTTGGATGACAGGGTCGTGATTAGCTTCCGGAAATATTCCTAAGAGAAAAAAATCATATTAATTCTATATAACTACTCTTGATTTCTAATAGCAGAATGCTTAACATACCAAGAAAAAACACATTTATTATCCTATCCCCCATAATTTAGGTTTTCAATGTCTTCCTTTTTTGTTAACAATTGTGCATTATTTTTAAGCCACTGATATAAATAGGTATAGCTTCTCAAAAAGAAAACAAGAAAGGAAAGGACATTTGCACAAGGATTAACTAAGTCATTTTTTAACCAACTTAAAGCGTTCTACCCAATACCGCCAAAAATCACAGGATGATATTAACTGAATTTTTGTTATTACAGGGTTGCCACTGAATGTTCAGAATATAATTACTGGACTTTTTCATGTTTTAAAGAGATATTTAAAAATATTCTAGAACAAGAAATAAATGAAAAAAAAATTAATGTAGAGACCCATAAAAATGCAGTGCTTGCAAATAAAACTACGAAAGATTAAAAAAAAATGAAGAAATCGTAATATTTTCAAATTTATATTTCCAAAATACAAAGAAAATTTCATCAACAGTAATAAAAGGAACATGATAAGGCACTTTCAGCTAAAATGTTTAGAAAAATTCTCTGACTTTAAAAAAAAAAATTGTTAATTTTCCCTGTTTTACAAATGCGTGGGAAACCTGATACTAGTATCTTTTCACAACATATTCACTTCTTAAATTATAATTTAATTGCATTTTTTTTCTACATTATTTAAAACCCCAAAACCTAACAGGCGCCACTTTAGAAGTTTTTATGAGTTTGGCACTTTTATTAAATACTGTTAATTTGGACATTTTAGTTAATAAAGTTGGCATAACAAACTTTATAATAAGAAAATGATTGTTCATAATATTACACATTCATAAGTTTTTGGACACATAAAAGTTCACTTACCTTTCCTACCAGCACATTCAATATCAAAACTCAAAATACGGATGGGCGCTATTTTTGACCAATCGCCTTCAGGCTCATGTGAAATCAAAGCATCCCAAGCAACTTCGATTTCTATTTGACAACGTGACGTAGGACTTTTAGCGCCACCAGTGAGTTGCTTGTATTTACCAGGAGGAATTTCAATCCAATTACATCCGACGATCTTAGTATCAACCATAAATCTACGAAACAGACAAAGAAAAAATACATTAAAAGGATAAAGTACAATAACACTCACAGCATTGTTTCTTCATGTATAAGCCGAGTTGTAGTATCGTACATGAAAAATCCAGATTAAAATCAGAAAAAGACTGAAATTTTAATTCTTTAATTAAATATTTAAGGCGAGAAATCAAAAACTAAGAAAAACGGCCTATCTTGAAGTTGACGACAATTCATTGCGTCTAAAAGTATGCACCATTCGCTATATTCTTGTGTCTTTCAAACCTCCATCGGACTTCTTAAAGTGCAATTTCAAATTCTTAACATTGTTTTGTAAAGATTTAAAATCTGAGAAAACATCAACAATATTGTTGATTGTCGCTATTAAATACTGATGATAATATTTTTATCCATCTCAGAAAGAAATACAAGTATATTATTAATTAAAAGAATAATATGGATTAATGTATAATTCTCATTAAAATATTTAGTTTTTTAAATAACGTAATAAATTACTTAAAGGAAGCTTGAATTCGTGGATTATAAATGTTCCGATTTCATCGCTTCGAAGTCGATTCCATCCAAAATTGTAATAAGACAACCATTAATATCTTTACATAATATTATCAAGAAATAAAATCTGTATTGGCAAAATAAATGTTGTTTAATTATTGTGATTGAATAAGAAAAATAGTGAATTTAGCGGTATCATTCGCTACACACAAAGTTAACTTTATAATTTTCCATCTAAAATCTTATTAAAGTAACATATACTAGCATCATAGAGTCTACAAACCAATTAAATATTTAATTCTTTTTATTTAGTGAAATTGATTATAAGTTTAATTTATTATTCCGATTACACTGCAATACGTAGAACAGTCTTCAGTCAGCACATGTGATGCACATTCTCGGTCTCGGATCAGGGAAACGTGATGGGCGTAGTTCAACAAGAATGCACTTGATTCTAACTTCTCTCTTTATCACATTTTAGGCAAATTATATTATAAATTTTACTAATCAACGTGTAAGCTGAACCCTTTACTTTTTTACTTAAATTTGTCGGCTTATATATGAGTATATATGGTAAGTATATGTAAAGAAAATAGATTGCAATGAAGTTCGTACCTGATTTCGAAATTGATGTTTGTTTCAAAGGCAGGAAAGTTCTGTACACCTGAATTTCCCCATCGAATACCATGTTCTAATAGACGTCCAGCCGCAGATAAGAATTTGGGGAGCAAGACAGTGATCTTGAGAAATGGTCTTTTGCCACCTCGGGTGTAGCCATAAATATCTGAAATGAAGACATAGAATACAAATGGGTCAACCATTTTCTTTTTGTTTAAGTACAATAGATATCAAGGCTGGAATACACATGTGAGTTATCACTTTAAAACAGTTGTAGCAAATTAATCTGTATTTCATAGAATTCGTTTTAAATAAAGCGCTTTAAAACTAGGGATGCACCAAATATAAAATATTTGGTTAAAATTAAAATAAAAAAAATAAAAATTATTAATGTTGTATTAATTTAAATGGAATCTAACACATGTCGAGAATTCACAATAAATTATCTTACTATAAACCATCCTAAAAATTTGATATTTAGTTTAATTTGTTAAACACTTTGGGATTATTCTCATTAATATAGATAATTTATTTCTTTTATAAATATATTTTAACTTGAGACCTACTGAAAAAATAGCCTGAAGGTATGTCTTTAATAGCGAAGTATTGATTGCAAACCTTTATTTCCATAACTAGGAAACAAGAGAAAATGTAATAAGGTACAATCCCCGAAAATGAGAATCACTTAAATTTTCAATCCCATAGTTAGTGCATTTTGATTAAAATTAATAATTACATTTTTAAACATTTCACACACAAAATTTCGCCTACTTTCTTTTTGAATGATTTCCACTGCAAGGACAGCATCTCGAATGTTTTCCTTATTGGATTTCATGTCTCCAACTACAGCACCATTTAAAATTTCCTGAAAGATACATTGACTCATATTACACTGATGACTCAATTCTTAAAATTTTTACTCACACATATCGTCGCACTATAGCTGCACAGTGGGCTATTGGCGACGGTTCAGGGTCTATCTCAAAGGAAAGACTCAGGAACACATACACATTCACACACACATTCGTACATGCACCTCGTTATTTTAAAACCATGGTCAGATGACGAGGAAACACCTGAACTGGCACCCAACGCCTAGATAGATGAAATAGATGTCGGGACTTTGAACCCTGATCAGATTTATTGTGCACCAGTCCCTGTGGGAGTCATGTTATAACTATCTATAATATATGTTTATACATAATAAAAATTTCATATCCACAAATCAATGGTAAGGGTTCTGAACCTCCTATTGTAAACATCCTTGATTTCAAAACTCTTTTTAAAAAAAATTATCTTACAAAATTCTGTTCAAGAAAAAGCTTTTACAAATTCTTGGGTAAAAAAAGACAATGCAAAATCTTTTGTGTCTAAAGAACTTCTTCCGTGTCAAATCACAAAGTTGTATGTAGAAAAAGATCTTAATAAAACTGTATGTGTAAAAAAGATATTTTTAAAAATCTAACCTTCGATAAACAGATTGACAGTACTTCTGCTAAGTTTCAACAAATTTTAAATATAAAATGGTATGACTAAAACAATCAATATACGTATTATTAAAAGGATACTTATTTATCTGTTTACTATTTCTTTATTTTTAAACAATCAAAGTTTTTCCCCCTTAGATTTTTCTACAAAATTATTTTTAAATGTTGGGCGAATGCACCAGTTACCGATCACCTACTATTTTGAAAAAATATTTAAAGCTTCAATCAATGTTTCTCAAAATCTTTTAAAATTCAAGTGTATTTTATTTTTTAATCTAAAGTGAGTTCAGTAATCACAAGTTTAGCACTGAACGGAAATTGGCCTTAACTGGTCAGTAATTGGTACATTCCAGGGTGGCAACAACATTCTGGAAAAAAAGTTGTTTGATTTCTAAAATTTTTCACAAAAATTTCCCTGTTTCCATGATGATTCAAAAAAATTTCCCTGATTTCCACGATGGTTCACAAAAATTTCCCTGATTTTACAATAACGTAAAGAAATGTTGCAATACATGCTTTGTATAGAAACAAAGTATCCAGGATACAAAGATCCCATAACTACATTGCATTATAAATGAAAAATAAGAAATACTTATTGACAGTTAAAATAATAAGTTATGGATATTACACAAATTATGCAATTGCAACTCTGGAAGCAGATAATGCGAAAAAAACAAACAAGTTTTTTCAAAATATTTCTTTTTTGTAGATAATTTTAAATGTATTATATGCTTCATATTTCCTATTATAATCATCAATAAATCACATATTCATTAGCCCCTCACATGTTGCTTATAATTCAAGGTCCAACACACTTTGCTTTTGCTTCTCCCTCTAGCAGTGGTTCATGTTTTTGCAAAAATAAATATAACAATGCAAATAACCATGCTTCTAAAAAAAAAAAAAAATCAGAAATAAAAGGAAATATTGACAACTAAATTACCCAGAATAGAGGGCATAATAGAAGATAATTGCCAATTTAGTGTTCCAAATTTGAAAATTTCCCTGATTTTTTTGAGAAATTTTGAAAATTTCCAGAATTAAAAATTTTCATGATAATTCCCTGATTTCCAGGTTATGTTGCCAACCTGCATTCATTCTACTGTTTTATCAGAAAAATAAAAAAAATCCAAAATATACAATAATACCAAACAAGGCGCATACTTTAATTCCGAACAGATCGTCATCTTATATCCTTACCCTAAACCTGGCGCAATCAGACTGCTGAAAATTCTCAGGAGCAGGAATGAAAAAGTATGGCAGGAACCCATGCACATGGCAGAGGATACTGTTCCCTTCCATGGACACTCCGAACATCCTCATGATGGGAACAGGCCCAGTTGTGCAGCCCGGCATGCCAGGAACCGGTTGCCCGATGTAACAGTCGATGTCCAGTTGCTGGAAGACAATGGAATCGGTGCTCGGGTTCAATTTTGGAGGAGCTGGACGGGACCATTTTATATTGGAAGCACTGTCTACATCTTCACCTGAAAGGGTTGATGTGCAATAGAATAATAACAAATTATGAGAATTTTCTAATATTTTTTCAACTTTCTGATGGTGCTCAACGACCTAAGTCGTCCATGGCTTTACAGTTTTTCTGGCCGATAAACATAAACTTTAAAAATTCATAAAACATTAATATTTTTCAAATATAAAGTGTTGGGGTGTTTCTTGGAGCTATATCAATTAAAATAACAAAAGATAGAATATATACATGCATTAGAAATACTATTTTGCATAGATTGGTTTATATGTTTTTCGGCTGCCTATTCCTGACCTCGTATTGAGACTTATCACAGCCATATACACATTCATACTTGCACCTCGTTATTTTAAAACCAAGGTCAGATGACAAGGAAACATCTGAGTTGGCACCCCACGCCTTCAATAGGAGTCGGGAATTTGGACCCTGAACATATTTATTGTGCACCAATCCCATATACATGCCGTTAAAATTTGTTGGAGGTTTTGGACAACTTTCTAGTATTTTTGTAGCGAAGCTGGTAAACCTGTGTTCACATAATCAGTACTTTTTTTTTTTTTTTTTTGTCAAGTTGATTGCACTCGTTCGTCTGGTTCCTGGAACTATTTTTATCACCTATTTCGAATAAGCGCAGATGAATACATCAACAATGCGTTTCGAAGTGACCGGTATTTTATGGAAATGCTTAAATTAGAAGACGTGTCAAGTCATCGTCAGGTTAATACCTAAATATATCATTTTTGTGATTGGGGTATAACTGGATAGTTTGTGCATTGTTAGTTATGCCTCACTGTATTAAATGTAATTGAGAAGTTTGAGGTTACAATTGGAAGCAGTTTAGTGAAAGTTTACAATTAAGTGTGTCAGTCAATAATTAAAGACACCAGGAAAGTCTAATAACTGCTTCTGTTGCATAAAACTTTATACTAAATTCTAAAATTCATTGGCGCAAATCAAAATACCATTTTGGCGACTTTTTTCGGAGCCAAGAAAAAAAAACGCCAAATGTCCTATAGTAATACATCTGTTCCAACTTTTTGCTTTGGAAGGGTCATTCCATGTCAAATCAACACACTTTTAATAAAAATTTGACCTCACCATCTCGGATTTTGATCAAATTTGGCACATGGGTAGCCCCCATATAGACTAAGAAAAATACCAAATTTTATTCAAATATATCAACCCGTTTGGAAAACACGGCTATGCAAAGTTTAAAAAAAACACCAAAAATCGCAAGACTTGCCTATGTTTAACTTGCCATAGCAGCTTTCCTAATTATGCTAGAAAGGTGGGTAAGGTGTCATTTTTCAACATTTTTTATGGCCTTTCTTATGATATGCAACACAATAATGGTTTGAAAAGGAAAAATATTAAAATTTTTAAATGAAAATTTAAATTTTAAATTTCGAAAAAAGAGTATTTTTAAAAAAATTCAAAATTTTTTAGAAAATAGTTTATACTAATGTTAAATGATATGCAAAGTTTCAGAGTGGGCAGATAAAGGGTTCATAGTTAAAATAATTGAAAACCAAAGCAGTTTTTCATCAAAATTCTGACCATATGATAAAGAAATAGCAACAGAAAGCATAATACATGAATTAAAAAAAAAAAAAAAAAATTGAAATAAGAAAAATAAATCAAACATACTTGATATTGTATTGTTCAATTGTAGTTGATTAATGGTTCATTTGTTTCCAAGGTGTCATTTTCAGATAACACATAAATTCTTCCATTGTACAGGATTTACTATACATAATATGTCAGAGGCATCCAAAACACATTTGGCTTCCATGGAGATGAAAGTGATTGGAATGGTCCAGCTGGATGAAGAAATGTTACTTTTAGTTCTTCAGTTCTCTCAAGAACATAAGCTAGCCACCAGTTCTTGTTATATAGTACAACAGTGAAATAGCTATTGACTTCTATTAATTTAAGTTTCTATGGTGATCTTACAATTACTTGTGAATAAATGTGACTTTTACTTCATGAATGACTTTATCCTGCCTACAAGAAAACTAGGGAATAATAAGAATCCTGTGCAAGTTTAAAGCTACAAACTACATGGTAACTTAGAGGAAGAGAAATTTCAGAAAATCTATACCCAAAACTGGGGAAAAGCCTCGGAAAAAGTAGTTGAAGCTGTTAATTTGTTTTACAAAAATGACAAAATTAGTAGAGCTATGCCAGGCTCTAAAGATAGCTTAACAGTTATTGAACCAAAGGAAACAATATAAAAATTTCAAAAAAACTTATTTTGTGCAACCTGAAAGCAGCATACTTATTATTCAAAGACAAATTTCCAAATTTGGATTTTAAAATTGGCTTTTCCAAATATAAGACTCTAGCATTGTATTTTAGCAAGATCAAGTGGTATACACACTGTGTGTATGTATGTATACTACATCTAAATGTAAAACTGATGATTGAAAATGGAAGTACTGACAAATGGTGCATTAAAAACCTACAAACATTACCTATCAAAAATGATATGCAATCTGTCAATAATAGATTGCGCTATGGGTAATAGCACATCTTGTCCAGGTGATACTGCAATATGGACCATCCTTGAAACGTCATTTGAAGAAACCATAATACAAAAAATCACATTTCGGCAGTGGATTTCCGTCGACTGTTGTAATTTAGGGACTCTTCAGAAATCATCAGAAGATTTATAGATTAAGATTTTATAGATTAAACAACAGACATCTTTCATGAACCTCATAAAGGAAAATTTAAAAGAATCTAAATTTGCAGTTACCCTTGACTTTTCAGAAAACTATAGTATGATTGTTAAAGATGAGTCCCAGTGTTACTACTGGGATAGTGGACAAGCCACAATTCACCCTTTTGTGATATATTATATTGCAATTTCTGATTGCCTAGAACTCAACACAGTTGTAGTTTACACCTTTCAAAGAAAACTTATTTCCTTATTGAATGCAAAGTTTGAAAAAATTCACCATGAGATCTTTCACTTTTCTTATGGGCATGCTTCACAATATAAAAATAAGAACAATTTCACCAACTTGTGTTTTCACAAGCAAGACTTCAATATTGAGGGCAAATGGCATTTTTCAGCAACATCACATGGAAAAAGGCCTTGTGATGGAGTTGGTGTTTAAGAAATCAGCAGCTGGAACTAGATTGCAGCGACCCAACGAAAACTAATCTTATGCACTCTCCAGCTTTATGAATGAGCAGTAGAAAATATTTCTGCTATTAACTTCACTTTTACAACACATGAGGATTAAGTACAGTCAGAAACATTCTTAAACGATCGTTTCAACCAGGCAATTACCATCCAAGGGACTTAACGATATCATGACTTTATACCTATTGACTTAAATACATCAAAATTAATTGTGAAAACATTTTCTGAAGCTACACAATCATCACAAGTAATTGTAAGATCACCATAGAAACTTAAATTAATAGACGTTAATAGTTATATCACTGTTGTACTATATAACACAAGAACTGGTGGCTAGCTTATGTTCTTGAGATAAATGGAGAACTTGATGTACTAAAAGTAACATTTCTTCATCCAGCTGGACCATTCCAATCACTTTCATATCCACGGAAGCCAAATGTGTTTTGGATGCCTCTGACATATTATGTATAGTAAATCCTGTACAATGGAAGAATTAATGTGTTATCTGAAAATGACACCTTGGAAACAAATGAACCATTAATCAACTACAATTGAACAATACAATATCAAGTATGTATGATTTATTTTCCTTATTTCAAATTTAAAAAAAAAAAAAATTCATGTATTATGCTTTCTGTTGCTATTTCTTTATCATATGGTCAGAATTTTGATGAAAAACTGCTTTGGTTTTCAATTATTTTAACTATGAACCCTTTATCTGCCCACTCTGAAACTTTGCATATTATTTAACATTAGTATAAACTATTTCCTAAAAAATTTTGAAATTTTTAAAACATATGCTTTTTTTGAAATTTAAAATTTAAATTTTCATTTAAATTTTTTTATATTTTTCCTTTTCAAACCACTATTGTGTTGCATATCATAAGAAAGGCCATAAAAAATGTTGAAAAATGACACCTCACCCACCTTTCTAGCATAATTAGGAAAGCTGCTATGGCAAGTTAAACATATGCAAGTCTTGCGATTTTTGGTGTTTTTTTTAAACTTTTCTTAGCCGTATTTTCCAAACGGGTCGATATATTTGAAAAAAATTTGGTATTTTTCTTAGTCTATATGGGGGCTACCCATTTGCCAAATTTGATCAAAATCCGAGATGGTGAGGTCAAATGGGTGTGTTGATTTGACATGGAATGACCCGGAAGTTAAAATGGGGCTCTATACAGAAAATATCAAATATTTTTTTTATGAAAAAATCTTACCAACAGATTCTTGAGATTCTAATGACTGGACTCTGAGTTCATCCTCCAGATCATCCATGAGGGCTAGCTCATCTTCAAAATTGCTTCTCTCAAAGTCGTCCTCATCGTTGTTGTTCTTCTTGAAGATCTTCTTAGAGGGCCCTTGACTGCTACTGAAGGACTTGCGCTTTAAGTCCATTGCTTTTGACTAATAGATACTTCAATTGGAAATATTAATCTGGATAAAAAGTTATAGATTTAGACAAAAAATAGTTAACTGTTTCCTAAAATAATTTATTTATAACTCAGTAAAACAATTCCAAAACTCATTTAAATAACTAAATAAGTGTACTTGCTCATTGAAATCAAATGAGAAGAAAATCATTTCCCTGATTTTTCTTTACACCAAATCTAGTTACTATTTTTGGCAACCCAGAAGGGTGAAAATGTAGTTCTTTGAACGGCAAAACAATGCAAATATCGCTTTTTCAGAAAATTCACCAAGGGGTACTGCACAATGCATTTTAACCAATTATATTACTTTGGAAAGTTTCATTGTTTCAAGAAATTATAACTCATTTTAAACAGAAATTGGGTATAGAATTATTTTTTGGAAGGAGGTGACTGGAATGGTCCCTTCTTTAGATAAGAAAGACTGGGGGAGGGGGACAATTTAACAAATAAAACATTGATACAATATTTTTTATAAGCAGTACGACGCAATTGCTACAAACACAAGAAGGACACTGGCAACTTATACGGTTAAAATGCGTTGAACGTACAACTTTTAATTGTTGACTTTTCTGAAAAAAACATATTTATTTTTATTGCTTAATCGTTCTGTGAAAAAAAAAATTATAACCAAAGAACTCCTCCATTTCCCCCTTCTGCAAGGGAAACAAATATAGTATAGGACATTTGGAGCCGTTTTTTTTTTGGCGACGAAAAATTGCAGTTAAAAATAGCATAGAGTTGCCAGATTGAAAGTCGCCACAAGAATAGGAAAATACCAACAATGTCAGGTGGGGTTGCCATACTATAAATTTATCACCCCTATAAAACCTGCCAAAAAAACCTCGTGCGCCTAATGTCCTATACTACATCTGTACCCTGCAAGGTTGTTGAAAAGCCAGATTTGGCAAAAAATTAAGGGACCAGTCAAAACATTTTATCATCGAATTGCTGTCAAAGAATCACGGGTCAGGTTTACTGTACGGTCACCCATGGCGCGATTTTTCCGCAGTTGGCGATAATTTTTTTTAAATGGCAACCCCCCTCCGAAACGACAAGGAATTGCAGCAACCCTATTGGACAACAGTCGCCAAAATGGCGACTTTTGGCGAGATTTTGAAAAAGTCGCCAAGGGTGACCGTACAGTAAACCTTTACCAGAATCACTAATATGTAAATTTTTTAGACTAAATTCTTTATTAGTATTTCATAACTATTCTGTAACAATGCTAACATACAACAACATATTCCTGCGGAATTAACAAAATTCAATCAAAAGTTGTTCTATTAACAATTGGCAGACTGCATACTCTCCAGCTTTACTAAAAGCGCTTGCTTCATTCAAATTGAAAGTGTAATTTGAAAAATTTAAACTTAATAAAACAAAGATATCACAGCTTTTGCTATAGAAAAGGATATTGTTATTATTTGTATCAATCAAAATATAAGTGCGTAGATTTAATTTAGTTCGTATTTAAAAAAATATATATAATAAGGTTGTGCATCATATTCCATAAATAAATTGATTTGATTTCATACGACTAAAATAAAATACCTTAATTTTGGTTTTGTTTCTTTTTAAATTTGAGTAAGCACACACAATTTCACAACTTTTCCCGCTCATACAAACAAAAAAACTAACAAACAAATAAATATTGTGTATGAATTCATTTCAGTTCTAGAGAATAGAACGATATTTAAAATAATAATAATACATATTTAAAATAAATAAAATTATAATTATATTAAGTAAAATAATAAATACGTTTTTGTCTTCCAAATATAATAAAAATGCTAATTATATAATTGTTTAAATCTCATATTTTATAATACAGTTTTTAAAACACTGAAGTGAAAAGAATAACTTCCAATTTTGTAAACAAACACATGTGGTTGGGTTTTCCTATGGTTTTCCTAGATTGAAGGAAGAGTTGAAAAATAGGTAAACCATATATAAATGGATCCTTTTGAAAACATATATTTAATTTTTTTTGTTGGATATACCATATATTTTGTAATTTTTAATATTTTGAAATTTTTTTTCTAATTTGAAATGACCTAACTTTTAATAAGAGACATCAACTTTAAGGACGTTAGGCCAATTTTTCAAAATATTCGGGAGGGGAGGAGGATCTCGGGCACAACATTCATTGCAGATATTAATTTGCTATTTTGTGGTTTACTCACGTGACAATTGTTAATTTTTAATTAAAATGCCTATAAACAATTATCTTCAATTTAAAAGGCTATTCTCTACTGATCAAACCTGCTCATTGTCTGTGCAGGTGTCTTTTTCCTTCTAAATATAATTTACAAGACATTTGATAGCAATACCAATTCAATATTTTTTGTTAATTGAGATAAGGAAAATAAATGATAAAATGTTCTTTTCATCCATGGGAAATAAAGATATTCTTTACAGCCTAATAGTGTAGATTATACATGTTTGTTTAAATGTAACCATAAAACTAATGAAATGTACAATATATTTTACTCAGAATTGCAATTTTTTGCACCTATAATTTATGAAAGATACTTTGTGAATCTAAGTTTTAATGTGATCGAGAAGATACTTTAAAATATTTTACAAAATTAATTAATTTAATGCAATTAAACAATGAAATATTGGTACAGATGTAGTATAGGACATTTGGCCCACGAGTTGTTTTTGGCGTGTTTTATAGAGGCGATAAATTTATAGTATGGCTACCCCACCTAGCATTGTTGGTATTATCAGATTTTTGTGGCGACTTTCAATCTGGCAACCCTATGACGTCATCGTGCTGCGTAACCGTTTTTGTGTGTTACCGGAACGAATGAAAGCGGAAGAATACAACAAAATAGTTAACAACAGTTGCATTAAACTTCATAATAAATTCTACAATATAGCGGCGTAAATCGAAAAAACTATTTTGGCGACTTTTTTGTCACCAACAAAAAAAATGCGCCAAATGTCCTATACTTATACTACATCTGTTCCGAAATATTAACTAGTTTCTATATTATTTTCTTCAATTTTTAAAAATTTATTTTATCTACAGAAATGGCTTTGTACTCAGCAAAGAAAGCTCTTAGATTTCACTTGAAAAAAGTATTGAAAAGTTTGCCAATTGAAGAGAAAAAGCGCCAATCAAAAATCGTAGTTGAAAAAGTAAATATCCATATTGTTAAAAAAAAAATTATACATTAATTGATATATTATAAATACTGATTATTAATGTTTATTTGGAAAATTTCATCTGTTCTGTAGAATTGAAATGAATTAAAACTAAATCGTTATTTGTCTGGGCATTAAAAGTTGGCAATAAACATTTTAAGTAACGCCATTTGTTTTATTTCAGCTGCTCCAGAGTAAGAAATTCCAAGATTCTAAAAGAATTAGTGTCTATTTAAGCAGAGATATTGAAGTGGATACCCAAAGCGTTCTTGAACATATATTTAGCTCTGGAAAAGAATGCTTCATTCCTAGATATGAGTATGGGATTTTAAATTTATAAATTTCTATTTTACTGTCTTTTATTTAACTTGTAGAAACTTATGACTTAACCATGCGATGAGCAAGAAAAAATAGACATTTCTAATTTGTTTTCAAGAGAGTTTAATTTCTATTTCCACTACATTCCTTTTTGAAAAAAATAAATTAAAATTAACTATTTGTGTAGAGATGCCATTCAAAAGCTCCCCCAATGCTTTAAATTAAAAAATGTTTCATCATAGAGAATTTTCTATTTTTAATATATGTAAAACAGGAATATAAGATATTATCAACATCAGAGGGTTTTCTCTGAGGTTCCTATTTACTTTAGAGATATGTAAGCTTATAATGGGACAGACCAAAAATTTGAATGTCTTTCAAAATGCTTAAAAATAATTATGACATTTTTCTGGCCAAACACCATGACGAATGAAATGCTTTTGCCTAAAGCAAAATTAAGATCAATTGACTAAGAAATAGAAATCAGTATAAGGTGCTTTACTGGCCACGTTCTAAGTATGAACATAAATAAAATACCAAGCATTGCCCTTAGTTGGGCGCCAAAGGGAATTCGCTGATGAGACCGCCTCCAACTAACATGTCAAAAAATGATGGAAGGCGAGGGAAACGTGGGTAGGTGGGTGAGCTGGAAAGAAGCAAAGAATGCTGTTTGTGATAGGAGGTGCTGGAAATCTAGACTGAAGGCCTTATACTGAAGTTCTTGGGCATGATAAGAAATGATGACAATTTATTTTAGAGAATTAGTTTAATCCTAATTTCTTATATAATTTAAACTTTATGTACATCCATAATCTTGATGACAATACATTATTTACTAATTAATAATAGTAATTTTTTATATTAAAAGAATGTTATGTGTCAATGTGAAATATGTACATATCCATGCCTTATAGCACAATGTGTCAATTGCATTTTTATGAATTTGAGATTAAGAGCTCATTTGAGTCCTCAAATTGTGTGTGATATTTGTAGTACCTATTGGTAGATGAAAACCTTTATTTTAATTGTCAGAAACCACAGACAATTCTTGTTTATTTTTTCTTAACATTAGGCTACAAACTTTCAAATGGTTGTCTTGAAAAATTAGTAAATTGTCACTTATTACATATGTACACATAGTAATTGATATAAGAAAAATCCTACTATCAATGCTCTTGTATTTATTTATTGGCATCCAATTGCCAACCAACACTTAAGAGAAGTTAGTTTTTCATTTAAATGAATTTTGTTCTAATATAAATATTTTCTTGGTCACATACGAGTTTTTTAAGTTATTAAATAAGTATCCTTATTCCACAGTTCTAAGAGTACAGCCATGGACATGGTAAAGTTAAATTCCTTAGAAGAATTCGAGAAATTACCTTTAACTTCCTGGAGCATAAAACAACCCCTCTGTTCTGATGACAGTCGTGAAGATGCTCTTGCAACAGGTAATATGCTTTACCATTTTAAGAGGGCATTACTGAGACAGATTTTTTCTATACTACCCATTTAAATTATTATGAGTTGTGCTTGTGAATAATATACATGAAATTTAGCTTAGTTATAAATTTAATGGTTGATGGGTTTTGAACCTCGGACCATTCCCCTAATATGATTAGGGGATTATCTAATTATTTCACCTTAGACTTAGATCAATGAAAAATTTTGTTTTTAAAGTTACTCATAAAAGTATTTCTACTTAATTGATTAAGTCTTGCAAATAAAGTTATTAGAAAAAAATAAGTGCATATATGATCAGTGTTTATAGTTTACATATGATTAATATAGAAAATTAAATTCATTTTGTCGTAAATTAAATAAATATAATACATTTTTTTTCTGGCAAAAAACAAAACATGTTAATGAAAGGCAATAAAAATAAAGAAAATCTGAAATAATTTTGAATGAACTACTCAAAAAAAATATTAGCAAAACAAAAAAACCTACAGAAATAAAACATAGATGGCGCCACGTATACCTTCACTATGGTGCTACGATTTCTAATGGATGGAAACTTGAAATATTAATTAAAAAATAACTAATTAAAATTTTCAAATTCTGAGTCGCAGATTCACAATTAGAGGTTGAATAGTACTTATGTTGAAAATGTCAGACACAGGAAGTAAGAGTTTTGTGGTCCACAGAGAGACTGACTGACAGACAGACTCTCTCTTTTATTATTATTATAGATTTCTACATACAATAAGGATTTACAATTAAAATCAAATGAAATCCATCTGTATCATGAGGGTAACTTTGAAAAAAGTGTTGATGTCTTTTAGCTCTTTGTTAAAGTGCACACATACACACAATTCATTTTATTCCAATATAAACAAAAGCTATATTCTTGCAGGAGGTTTAGACCTCATCATTGTTCCTGGCATTGGCTTTACTGAAAATGGCCACCGAATCGGCAATGGTAAAGGATATTACGATATTTATCTCGAGAAATGCAAAACAACTATGGGAGAAAATTTCTCCACTTTAGCATTAGCTTTTTGTGAGCAAATTGTTCCAACTATACCAGTTACTGAACGTGATATAATTATTGATGAGGTAATTTATCCTGATTCCTAAATAAAGTGTTCCGTTGTCATTTTTAAAAATGATAATGTGTGATTGTCATGGTAGAACAAGTACCATTTTGATAAATGGTAGTTATTCTATCTACTTGATTTGACAATTTTAAATAATATATTGATTAATTTTAGTTTTATCTTTAATTTCATAAAACATATTTTGAATATTTTATAGAAAATTTTATATTATATACTACTATACCAGTTACTGAACGTGATATAATTATAGATGAGGTAATTTATCTGGACTCCTAAATATAGTGTTCCATTGCCATTTTTAAAAATGAAAATATGTGTGATTGTCATGGTAGAACAACTACAATTTTGCTAAATGGTAGTTATTCTATCTACTTGATTTGACAATTTGGAATGATATTTTGATTGATTTTAGTTTTATCTTTAATTTCATAAAATGCATTTTGAATATTTTTTAGAAATTTTTATATTATATTCTCTGAAATCTATACAGATGTTGTATATTTTATTTAATCATTCTACACTTTACATAAGTATAATATTTTTCTACTATAATCTATATCTTCAAATGTTTATATAAAATATATATGTTGTATTAACAATTTTATTTTTAAAGTTAAATGCTGTTTTAATTTTCATCATTGGATTGCGTTATAAATATGTTAATTATATGGCATTGAAATATTTCCTTTATAATTCTGCTTTGCAATAACTTTCATTTAATGAAGGTTGAAATGTAATTTCATTTTCAAAGTGTCGTTAAAATTAATCATTCATTTAATTTAAAGAAATGAATTAAAATATATTTAAGTGCTGTCCCAATTAAATAAAGAGTACTTCTCTTATATCTGTTTACAATGTTTTTTAAATTTTTTTTATTGAATTATCTGTTGTGGATGAATATAGAATACTTTTAAAATTTTGTTTGTAAAAGTTAATTTTTTGTATAATTTTTTTCAATGTGGTAAATGATCGATAATTAGATTTTTAGATTATTTTTTTTACTACATTGTATAAAAACTCATTGACATATTCCATTATTGGCAATGTAGGCTATTATTAACAAATGAAATACATATTATGCATTTAGAGTTAAAGAGGATCAAGTCCATAAATGACAGTTTTGTGATAATCAATATTAAAGTTTATTAACACCTGTATGGATTCTAAAGTGATTTAGAGGATAATTTTCTTTTTATTGTTGTAGTATGAAGAATAACTTAAATATGGGTCCTAATTTGAAAATGTACACATTAGCATGTATTAATCTGCAATAAATAATTAAAAAAAAAAACTTTTGGACTTATCCACTTTAGCTCTGAACGCTTTCATATTTTGATAGTAAAATAATTTAAGAAAATAAGATATCATTATCCAGAAAATAATTGCTTTATTTCTGTGTTATTCATCACAATTGCAACAACTTGTAAATATACACTTGCATTTCTTAAGCTTGTTTTATTTTCACATTTAGTAGTTTAACCTTTCAGGTTATGAGTGGAATGACATTCAATTCACACTGCTAAAGTATATCTTCAGCAATAGTAGCATTAAGTTTAAGGCTGAAATACAACATATCAATGACTAAGAGCACAATCATATATATATATATATATATATATTGGTATCAATGTAAAGGTAGAGTCTAGCTCTTTTGTTTTGTACAAACATTGTATGTCCGTTCCAAATAATAATTTTGTGGTGCAGGTTTAAAGTTCAGCTTAAGTTCGAAAACGACATAATTTCAAAATTATCTTTTTCAGTTTTCCCAGAGTTTGCAAAAGTGGAAATACAATGATTGTGCTTTTAGCTATCGATTTAAATCTTTTTTTAAATTAAAAGAGAAAGTGTTCTTATCAGAAATCTTCTTGTAATGCGATATTTTTATATGTTCCATATATTTTTTAATCTATTATTCAATTCAATAAATATATTTTTAATTCAATAAATAATTTGTGTAATAATTTATGTTGATGAAATTGTTATTTTTTAAAAATATATTTTTACTAATTGAAACTTACATAATTTCTATATAATTAAAACTTTTTAAATGTTTATTGTAATGATTCTCAACTTTTTAAATTATAGAATGGCAACAAAATAAAAAAAAATGAATTGTTAACCCTAAATTTAACCAGTTGCCATTGAAAAGCAACCATGTGACTTCTACAGTAAATATGAAAAACCATTATAATCTATAATTTAAAATCCAACTTAAAAAAGTTATTAAGACATTAAAATGGATTACATGCAAATTATAGATGCAATGAGTGTCGAATAGCATAATTAACAGTTTTGTAATCATATTAAGGCATAGAAACCATGGTTGTGTATAAAGATAGATTGAGAACTTCTGATTTAGAGTTGCATTTTTTTCTAAAGTAATGATTGGTGTTAAGTTACAATTATTTGAACCATTCAAAGGAGGCTAAATAATTTAAACTACGAAAGATACTGAGGATTTTCGTATTTTGTATTTGCAGCTATATAATAACTGGACCATGTTTGTATACTTTCTCATCAAAGTTAAGATAGTATAAACAAACCTTATGTATTGAATAGTAAACTTTAAAGAGCTTTCCTAAAAAATCAAGTTTTTATACTCGTATGCTTTTTTCTTAAAAAACAAACTGATATAGTCTTTCTTTCGTCCACTTGTTTATAAATTAGTATACTGTGAAGTATACAAACATAGTAGATTAAACGCTTTGGTACAGATATATTATAGGACATTTGGCGCGAGTTGTTTTTTTGGCGTGTTTTATAGGGACGATAAGTTTATAGTATGGCAAGCCCACCTGACATTGTTGGTATTTCGGATTCTTGTAGTGACTTTCAATCTGGCAACCCTATGACGTCATCGCACTGAGTAATCGTCCGACTTTTTTCGTCGCCAAAAAAAAAAAGAAACTCGCCAAATGTCCTACACTACATGTTGTTCCAACGCTTCTTGCAACTTCAGGTAAAATAGTTTATATCAAAATAAAGTCAGTCTCTAGTCCGATCCAGACGAAGCTTGAGAAGGAAGAACATAAACACGACATTTCTTCCATAGGATTTCAAAGATGTGTTGTTCAGTTATAGTCATTAAATAAAACAATTCTTCCATAAAGCATCTAAAACACATTGAACCCGCAATGTTTGTCCATTCATCAAAACAAGTTCCTTAAGTTCGATGTTTCACAAAAATATTCTACACAACACACGGAACCGACTACTTCGATCTAATAGGACGTTGTCACTTTTTATCATTGCACCTAATCAGTTCCATTGGCAAAATTATTATTAGCAATCCTATTCGGGGTCCTGGTCATGCGGGTTTTCTCATTCTCAGGAAAACAAATGTCAAGGCCACAGCGATGCCAACTACCATAATTATCCCGATCGCCATGCCAACCATGTTGAGGGCTCGCTTCCTACGTTTCTTTAGGAACGTCCTCCTGTAATGAGCGTCCCATTCTCTGAAGTTAATTGGGTAGGATCGATAGAGCTGGTCCATCTAGAAAAAAAACAAAAACAAAATTCAATTAAGTAAAAGGGGAGCTGGTAAATTTGGCAACATTAAATTTGGCAGAATCGCGCGAGGGGTCGATCATACACACATGTAGGGGAAAAGATTTTCTGTTCGGCATGGAATTATGTTGTTTATATGTCCCTTCTTTACTATACTCGGGGACAACATAAGTTGAGCCTAAAGCAATTGAATATTTATACATATCTTAGCTTCCGCTTTAGGTTCAACTTAGGTTGTCCCCGAGTATACAAATATAATTTTACCTAAACTCAATTTAAGTAAGAAAAACAAAATACTAATTATTCTTTCGTGCGTGAACACAGTAGTTCGACAAACATTGCTCTTTACAAGGCAAAGCATTTGAGTGCGACGTGGCATAATCGACTGCTCGAAAGTTTACCTGTAAGCATCATAATCGACTGCTCGAAGGGGGTACCAGCTGCTATCCTGAGTTGTCGGAGGCCGAATACCACAATTGCCTGGAGCCTTAAATCCACGTTAGGAGTCTGTGACATTGTGCGCTTAAAACTGTTGGCGAGATGCCGCGTATGACAATTCAAACAAAGAGAAAAGCATGGCTTTGGCGCCAATTTTCATAATGGCGACAAAAATAGAAGAATCACAACAAGGAGTATCGTAAATTAAGAATTGAATATAAATCCATGCAGGATAGAAAATATCTTCCCTTTATTTACGTTATGCAATATATGGACGACCCCTCTCACGGTTCCGCCAAATTTACCTACATCTAAGTCAAATATATCTATATATAAAATATATTAGTTTATGACAAATTTACTGGTTTCTTTTGGCCCAATTTGGACGATTTTTATTAAATGAGAGCTGTGTCTATGTAGTGAATGTGCACAAAATCTAAAAATTGCGATGTGATATTCTGTATAATTTTTAGTTTATCTCTGGTATATGCTAACAAACAATAAGCAACAAACTCTTTTGCAGTGAAACGAAAGATGCTCCTAAGAACATTTTCTTGCCGAACAAATTAAATTTGAGAAAACCTTCTTCACAATTATAAGTAGAATGGCTTTCTAAGTTGTTTGGCTACGCAGGTATAACTTTTTTGAGTTGCGATATTGTTGTCTAATCGCCCTCTACTTTTAAGTGGATATTCCCCTATACTATTGTTAAAGTATGCACATTTCTAACTGTTGAATTAAATTTGAACTTACTTTTATAGGCTCTTTCAAACCTCTAGGAACAAAGGCAGGGGCCTTTTTGGATTTCAAACCATTCTCTTTACTTCCTTGATTATTGCTCAATGCGTGTCCATTTAGATGTGGCAGGTTCATGACAAACGCCGCATTTATAGTTTCGCCGTTGACCAACTTGCTTCCGTCTTTGCCAAAGTGAATAGGAATCGAATGCATGTGCTTATGCTGCGAGACATCCGTGTCCGAGGCGAACTTGACTCGTCTGTGGGGCAGGCAATGGCAAGGACAGGTGTGGCTTCCAAAGTGGGGCTGACCCTTGTCCAACACGGACGCCAGGCAGTGCTCGCATTTGCATTTTTTGGGCTCTCTGAGAGATCTCCTCTCTGACAGAGACTTCTTCAGACGACTCGAGTCTGTCGAACTGTCTGTTGTCTCTCGAGAGCTGCCATCTGGCGAAGATCTGGACGAGGAAACCTCATGGGTTTTGTTGGTGGATGTGCCCTTGTCTTCGGCCGATCGTTTTCGTTTTGGGATTTTATCTAAGAAATCTCTCGAAACTGGGTTCGCCCACGAGTGTCTTGCCCTTGCCACGTCCTGGTGGTAGTACAAAGGGTAGAAGACATCGTCGTCGGACGACGGATTAAACGACGGGGGATGGTGGTGGACGCAGGAACAACACATTCCCTGGGGGAGGTAAACGTTGTCGTAACTCCAATGTCCCGGTAATAGTTGGTGGAAGGCCAGAGGCCTC
The DNA here is from genome assembly GCA_963932185.1 of Troglohyphantes excavatus. Classification (NCBI taxonomy): domain Eukaryota; kingdom Metazoa; phylum Arthropoda; class Arachnida; order Araneae; family Linyphiidae; genus Troglohyphantes; species Troglohyphantes excavatus. The sequence goes on from OZ010670.1 coordinate 55,148,580, forward strand.
TTGGCGTTCTCGCAAAGTTTGCACTTGTGGGATTTCTTCGAATCGGAAGATTCCTGGGTGCTTTCTACGCTTCCCCGCTTCGCTTCCTTTTCCGCGGGGTGTTTGGCGTTGCGGTGCCTTTTGTGTTTCACGAAGCTGATGGAACTCGAGGCACTGGACTCATCTTGGCGCGTTACTCCGTTTGTTGGCGAAGAGTTGGAAAAGTACAATGTCTTGGGCGAGGTCGAACTAGAGATGCTTTTGCGATCGAGAGATTTCTGCGAGATGTCCAGCGCACTGTCTGTGCGAGTCACCGTCTCGCCGCTGTCGCTACTTTCATCCTTCTTGTTTGGCACTCTCCCGCTGAGGGCTCTGGTGAGGGACTTCATCAAATCGTTCTTGCTCTTTTCGATCTCGTGATTGACGGTTGGCGTCTTGGCCTCTAAAGAATCCAAGAACGCCTCGTTGGATCGCTCGGTCCCCTTCTCCAGGAGCCTCTGCAACTTCTCCCTCACAGCCAAGTTCGGCTTCTTCGGGTCCACTTTTTGTTTGCCGTCGCCGTTGCTGGACATGGTCAGGCTGTCGTACGGGTCCGGCGACGAGTCGCTGTATCGACTGCTGATTGAGTTGGCACTGAAGGTCTGACTGGGACTGGACGAGTTGGACAGGACGATGACGTCCTCTGGGTACGACACTCTGTGGACGTCCACCGACACTAGGACTGCCTCTGGTTGCGAACAATCGTCCGAGTCCGAGCTCATGTGCCTCAGAGAGGCAGCATCGTCTGTGGTGAGGCTGTCGGCTGTGGTCACGCTCTTCAGGTGGCCACTGGACGAGTACCCTGTGTCGTCTGACGACCTGGTCTCGTTCTCTTCGCTGAGGGATCTCTTGGGGGAGTACCGGGCCTCGTCCGAGATGGATCGCTTCAGGGGTATGGGCGAGGGGGGCGCCTCGTTCTCGTCGTCCTCGAATATGGGGTTGACCCTGTTGACCGAGTATACCTCGGGGAAGGGGGACTTGGTGAGGTGGCTGCAGTAGAGGGGGTCGTCAGTGAGCACGAAGGGGAGGGGCTCCCGGTGGGCCTGCCAGTGGCCCAGGAGCAGTTTCAGCATCGTGGACGGTCACCTCTGGCCTGTCAAAAAGAAAATCATAAGTTATTTTGCGTGTTTATTTACAAAGAAAATACATTATTTTCTGAGATTATTTGGTTTGGTTAATTAACGTCGCACTAGAACTGCACAGTGTGTTATTGGCGACGGTTCGGGGCCTATCTCGAAGGAAAGGCCTGGGAACACTGCCTCGTATTTTTGAACCATGGTCAGATATTTATGAACCGAGGACAACTCCTGAGCTGGCACTCGACGCAACCTCAATAGGCGTCAGGACATGGGACCCCGATCAGATTTATCGTGCAACAGTCCCGTATACACGCCAGTATAATATGTTGGATATTCTGGATGGCTTTCTAGTATTTTGTAGCGACACTGGCAACCCTCCGATCGCAAGAATACCACTGTTTTACTTTTCTTTGTCTAATTCACCGCCCGTTCTCGAAATTGCAATTCCCTGATTACCAGCTGAACGCTTTTATCCACTGGGCACCTGAAAGCCCAGAGATTATTTGCAATGGAAGAAAAGTAAGTTTTTTCATGCCTCAGCGATGTCCATATACAGGGTGTTTAAGAATTATTACGAAATCTTTGACACGTAATAAAACGTAAGAGAAATAAGATAGCAAAGTTATGTTGCTTGTTAATGCAACAGCAATACATAAAGTTTTATTTGTACGCAGATTTTCTCTTTCTTTTCAAAACCTTTAACGAACCATTCCACAGACCACTCCGAACCATTTACGCACCATCAACGCACTGAGCTTTCTCCTGAGCGTGGGTGTATGAAAATTATATCAGTATAGCGTTGACATGCAATAAAACCTAAAAGAAATAAGATAGGTAAGTTAAGTTGCTTGTACATGTAACTACAACAATATATATATATATATATATATATATATTGAGTTTTTTAACTGCGTACAAATAAAATATCATGTATTTCTATTACATGTACAACCAATATAACTTCGCTATCTTATTTCTATTAGGTAGCTCTGTTAGTTTTACGATGCTACCACGGATATCATTTAGTGGTGAAACGTTGAACCAAAACTCAGAACGTTGCATAAAACTGAAAATTCGAGTTTCCTTAGTATTTTATTAGTAATATTTTTGTAGCGAAGCTGGCAACCCTAGATCACAACTTTTTTACTTTTCTTTGTCAAGTCCACCGATCGGGCTAGAACTAGGAATCCTCTGATTCATAGCTGAACGCCTTTATACACTCGGCCACGGAGGCTCTTGTTCGTCGGTGTCTTTCTTGGAGGATCCTCTACCACGGATACCATTTAGTGGTGAAACGTTGAACCAAAACTCATAACGTTGCATAAAACTCAAAATTCGAATTTCTTAGTAGTATTTTTGTAGCGAAGCTGGCAACCCTAGATCACAACTTTTTTTACTTTTCTTTGTCAAGTCCACCGATCGGGCTAGAACTAGGAATCCTCTGATTCATAGCTGAACGCCTTTATACACTCGGCCACGGAGGCTCTTGTTCGTCGGTGTCTTTCTTGGAGGATCCTCTACCACGGATACCATTTAGTGGTGAAACGTTGAACCAAAACGCATAACGTTGCATAAAACTCAAAATTCGAATTTCTTAGTAGTATTTTTGTAGCGAAGCTGGCAACCCTAGATCACAACTTTTTTACTTTTCTTTGTCAAGTCCACCGATCGGGCTAGAACTAGCAATCCTCTGATTCATAGCTGAACGCCTTTATACACTCGGCCACGGAGGCTCTTGTTCGTCGGTGTCTTTCTTGGAGGATCCTCTACCACGGATACCATTTAGTGGTGAAACGTTGAACCAAAACGCATAACGTTGCATAAAACTCAAAATTCGAATTTCTTAGTAGTATTTTTGTAGCGAAGCTGGCAACCCTAGATCACAACTTTTTTTACTTTTCTTTGTCAAGTCCACCGATCGGGCTAGAACTAGGAATCCTCTGATTCATAGCTGAACGCCTTTATACACTCGGCCACGGAGGCTCTTGTTCGTCGGTGTCTTTCTTGGAGGATCCTCTACCACGGATACCATTTAGTGGTGAAACGTTGAACCAAAACTCATAACGTTGCATAAAACTCAAAATTCGAATTTCTTAGTAGTATTTTTGTAGCGAAGCTGGCAACCCTAGATCACAACTTTTTTTACTTTTCTTTGTCAAGTCCACCGATCGGGCTAGAACTAGGAATCCTCTGATTCATAGCTGAACGCCTTTATACACTCGGCCACGGAGGCTCTTGTTCGTCGGTGTCTTTCTTGGAGGATCCTCTACCACGGATACCATTTAGTGGTGAAACGTTGAACCAAAACTCATAACGTTGCATAAAACTCAAAATTCGAATTTCTTAGTAGTATTTTTGTAGCGAAGCTGGCAACCCTAGATCACACCTTTTTTCTTTTCTTTGTCAAGTCCACCGATCGGGCTAGAACTAGGAATCCTCTGATTCATAGCTGAACGCCTTTATACACTCGGCCACGGAGGCTCTTGTTCGTCGGTGTCTTTCTTGGAGGATCCTCTACCACGGATACCATTTAGTGGTGAAACGTTGAACCAAAACTCATAACGTTGCATAAAACTCAAAATTCGAATTTCTTAGTAGTATTTTTGTAGCGAAGTTGGCAACCCTAGATCACAACTTTTTTTACTTTTCTTTGTCAAGTCCACCGATCGGGCTAGAACTAGGAATCCTCTGATTCATAGCTGAACGCCTTTATACACTCGGCCACGGAGGCTCTTGTTCGTCGGTGTCTTTCTTGGAGGATCCTCTACCACGGATACCATTTAGTGGTGAAACGTTGAACCAAAACTCATAACGTTGCATAAAACTCAAAATTCGAATTTCTTAGTAGTATTTTTGTAGCGAAGCTGGCAACCCTAGATCACAACTTTTTTTACTTTTCTTTGTCAAGTCCACCGATCGGGCTAGAACTAGGAATCCTCTGATTCATAGCTGAACGCCTTTATACACTCGGCCACGGAGGCTCTTGTTCGTCGGTGTCTTTCTTGGAGGATCCTCTACCACGGATACCATTTAGTGGTGAAACGTTGAACCAAAACTCATAACGTTGCATAAAACTCAAAATTCGAATTTCTTAGTAGTATTTTTGTAGCGAAGCTGGCAACCCTAGATCACAACTTTTTTTACTTTTCTTTGTCAAGTCCACCGATCGGGCTAGAACTAGGAATCCTCTGATTCATAGCTGAACGCCTTTATACACTCGGCCACGGAGGCTCTTGTTCGTCGGTGTCTTTCTTGGAGGATCCTCTACCACGGATACCATTTAGTGGTGAAACGTTGAACCAAAACTCATAACGTTGCATAAAACTCAAAATTCGAATTTCTTAGTAGTATTTTTGTAGCGAAGCTGGCAACCCTAGATCACAACTTTTTTTACTTTTCTTTGTCAAGTCCACCGATCGGGCTAGAACTAGGAATCCTCTGATTCATAGCTGAACGCCTTTATACACTCGGCCACGGAGGCTCTTGTTCGTCGGTGTCTTTCTTGGAGGATCCTCTACCACGGATACCATTTAGTGGTGAAACGTTGAACCAAAACTCATAACGTTGCATAAAACTCAAAATTCGAATTTCTTAGTAGTATTTTTGTAGCGAAGCTGGCAACCCTAGATCACAACTTTTTTTACTTTTCTTTGTCAAGTCCACCGATCGGGCTAGAACTAGGAATCCTCTGATTCATAGCTGAACGCCTTTATACACTCGGCCACGGAGGCTCTTGTTCGTCGGTGTCTTTCTTGGAGGATCCTCTACCACGGATACCATTTAGTGGTGAAACGTTGAACCAAAACTCATAACGTTGCATAAAACTCAAAATTCGAGTTTCTTAGTAGTATTTTTGTAGCGAAGCTGGCAACCCTAGATCACAACTTTTTTTACTTTTCTTTGTCAAGTCCACCGATCGGGCTAGAACTAGGAATCCTCATTACATTCATGATCGCAGGCCCGTCGCACCGGCCCCCCAATAATCTGTAACCCTGAAAGTTTGGAATTTCAACTTCTAAAAACACCGAGTTGGGAAAATTTATGCCTGAAGAAGATTAATATTATTAACAAATGAAAGCTAGAGAAGATTAGAAATTGCCCAACTTGTAAGATAACATTTAAATCAGACCTCAGAAGGGACACTGCATTGGAATATGGGTGCAACAAATCAATGCTTGTGAGAAAACTGTTTAATATTACCTAAAATATATATAAAAAAGATGAAAAATGTCGATAAGTTGGAACTGGGATTTTTCAGCTCTGTTGGGTTGGGAATTTCGAATAGTTGAATTGAGAAATTCGAATCGTTAAGTTGGGAAATTTCTTGTTACAACCCCCCGGCACTGCATGATCGTATTATTATTATTTTACGGGGAAATGATCAATCAAGAGATAGCTTCCAAAATGACGATCGCGATTACGTCCGAATTGCCGATTCTTCTTTGTTGACAAAGAGTTGATGACAATGTCCCAAGCGAAAAAAAAACAAAGGTAAACAAAATGACAAAACACAAAAAAAAAAATCAAAAACAAGTTTAAAAAAAAACGAGTATCGTGGTATAAACAAAGGATGAATAGTAGGGATCTAGTGTGATTCACGGTTGAAAAAATGTAGGATATAGGTGAAGGAAATTGGATAAGAAAAAAATAGAAATGCCCTTTGGACAACTTGTGCGGCATTTTACTATTTTCACCTATTGCTTTGGTTAGTGGGTTTTCATTCATTTGAGATGGAATATTTTGAATGGTTGTTCCACTTAAAAGCAACACGGTCTTCGACAAAAAAAATCGGGTGTGGTCGTGTAGAAGCACGACTATAAATTGTACGTGAAACATTATTTTAGTAGATTGATCGTAGAAATAGGGGGTGGTCGCCAATGTAAAACATCGCCAACAGTAAGGATATACGCAAGCTGTTGCGTCGTACTCCGCTGACTTTCATATCCACGCCCCCAACTTGTTTAGCTTCATTTCAAGATTCAAGGTCCCTTGTTGTTGGGTGAACCCACTGAACTCTAACTGTAACTGCTGGAAGGCTCAAACCTTGTTTCCTCAACGGACGCGTTGAAGCCAATTGAAAGCAGCCATGCTGTGCCCCAACATTTTTTTAAAAGTGATTTAGTGGTGTTTTTTATTACCATAGCATTGTAGAAATATTAAATGTATATAAATATATTTTCTTCTTATAGAATAAATTTTTATATTGCCAAACAAATAGTTTTGGCTCTTGCTTTTTATCTACTTCGACTTTGACTTGCAAATGACTTTCTATTTTAAAAGCAGATTGCATTTAAAATTAGTTTAAAAAGAAAATAGAAAAAAACTCAGCCAAAAGCAGTGCACGTCGACTTATTTTAACGTGAAAAATATACGAAATATTGCGGTAGCAAAGAAAGTGGGGTACATCATGGCTGCCTCTACATCGGCTTCAAGTCAACAAAATGTCTTGCCCAATCCAGAAGTTACAGTTAAAGATCAGTGGTTGAACCCGTTAAGGCATCTACATTAAAAAAAATATTGAGGGATCTTCGTCAGGATTCGAAGCTTCATCCTATTGTTTCTAAGTCCAGCTCGCTATCGACTAAACTGCAACGGCAAGTTCCAGGTCTTGGAAATATTTTTAAAAAATGTTTTTTAAGCAGTATTTCTAAGAATGTTAATTTCATTACAAAAAAAACTTATGTAATTTTATAAATCCGAGCCTCAGGTGGGCATCTTGAGGATGAATATTACATTTATATAAATTTTCAGCTTTTGACGCAGAGGAAGTAAATGTTTTGCGATCCAAAAAACAGACATTTTCTTTTATTATTATTATTATAGATTCCACGTATCGTGTCTAATTTCCTATTTAACGAGACCAAAAAAATTTCAATCGTGCTATTTGCTATGACAAAGTTATAGTGTCGCAATGGATCCCTTCACAATTGTAACATATTGTTTCAATCCTGATATCAAAAGTAGCTGATTCTATTTTAGAATAAATATGAATTACCAGTAACTGTAATTTTCTGCAACAACTATAATTTTTGTTATCATTTATTAGTATTTTGTAGCGATGCTGCAACCCTTCGATCACAAGATCACTAATTTTTCTTGTCAAGACCGTCCCACAGGATCGAACCAGGAATCATTTGATTCCCAGCTGACGCTTTTATCCACTAGGCCACGGAGGCCCTTGGATGTTCTGGACGACGTTTCTAGTATTTTATGGGGCCTCCGTGGCCGAGCGGTTAAAGACGTCAGCTGGGAATCCGAAGATTCCCGATTTGATCCTAGGCGATGGACTTGACAAAGAAAAGTAAAAAAATTAGTGATCTTGTGATCAGGGGGTTGACAGCTTCACTACAAAATACTAAAAAAGTCGTCCAGTACATCCGCAAGAATTAACGGCGTGTATACGGTACTGCTTGCACGATAAATCTGATCGGGGTCCAAAGTCCCGACGTCTATTGAAGGCGTTGGGTGCTTGTTCCGGTGCTTCCTCGTCATCTGACCATGGTTCTAAAATAACGAGGTGCATGTATGAATGTGTATGTGTTCCCGGGTCTTTCCTTCGAGATAGACCCCGAACCGTCGGCAATAGCCCACTGTGCAGCTATAGTGCAACGTTAATTAACCAAACCAAACTAGTATTTTGTAGCGAAACTGACAACACTCTGATCGCAAGATCACTATATATTTTTACTTTTTCTTTTGTCAAGTCTACTGTCGGGCTTCTGTTGCTAGTCCGTTGTAAAAGTTAGCCACCACGAAATATTACGCAATTCCGAACAGCATTAAAAAAAAAAACAGAAGTCTTTTCTTTTCCAGAACAATGTTACGCATGATTCACCCAGAAATGTCGGAAATTTCCAAACACCCCCCCAATTGCAGTTGTCAGTGGCAAGAAAAGTCCGAAGCCACACACGCAACAATTAATTGCCAAAGTCAAGGATGGGAAATCATCTACGAAACTTATCCGTTTCCCCGATGTTGCGTCTTTTGTTTCAATGATGAGTCGTTTCAATTTGACTTTTTGACTGCTTTCCGAGAAAATTTTGTCGTTGAAGTTGAGAGAGTTTTTGATTTATATGCACGCGCGTTTTGGGCTTTGAGGTAGGGTAGTCATCCATCCCCTTTTTCTGGGGATAGTGGATAGTCCTGGGATTTAAGTTACGATTTCTGGAATATATCAGGATTTAGTCTTGATTCCAATGACAGCTCGTTCAGGGTTTGAAATTAGCGGTCGTTAGTCGTATTATGCACAACAATTTTCAGTTTTGCGTCCGTAATTTCACACCCAGTCGTCAGTAGCGTACGCAGAAAATGCATCAATTCCACGCATTTGTACCATTTCATTCTTCTGAGCTATGTCTTCAAAACCCCGGTTCTTATAATAAATATTATTATGTATGAAAATAAATTTTCGTTACACCAATGGGATGGGTTTTGACCCCCCCCCCCTGGTTTAAACAATTTGAATTATTTCAAAATTACGCCTAAGCAGAATGTTTTGGCAACTAAAAAGAAAAATTGCTAGGTGCCGATGGCGCCTAACTTTTATCTCTTAATTTTAAACCCTGTCAACCAATATATTAAAATACTTTTCTTATTGACAGACAAACAAATTTTTCTTATTGACAGACAAACAAATTTCAAGTCTACACAAAATTCTGTGGAAAGTGATATCAACAATCTTTATTACCGGATCGATTAACCGGAGCTTTTTGAAGTTGGTGCCAATTTACAAAAATCATACATATTTTGGCGCCGATTTCAAAAAGTTTTAATAAGTATAAAATTGATATTAAATAATTCAATTTTTTCAACCTGGTCACAAACTTAAAAAATATATTTTACTTTCTTTAGCGCATTTTTCTTAAAGTTGGTTGCCTCTTTTTAAAATGATTATTTTATTATATATATATATATATAGTAGTGCTAAAATAGTTACAGTTGTTTCCGAACAGTGGCACTGTATTTGTCTCAGATCTACTTCCTGTCGCTATACCGCCAGCATTTAAAGTTTATTACCAAACTTAAACATTCTACCAAGATCGCCTTTGAAGCGATTCGTCAAGAACAGCATCTTTCACATTTGCATGCTAATACGACCTAATCTGGCCTAACTTCACGGAAGTCAAAGCAAATCATCTTGCCTTGCTACAACAAAAGAAAAACAACAAGGGCTTGAAATAGGGGATACCCTCTTTCCAACTTCCTCTTAAAACGGCTAGACTTTTTTTTTTATTTAGAAGAAGAAAAAAAAGAACAAGAGGGGCTTCGGAATATTTCCCCAACCGGAATGGGGTCACGGTAAACACCTTTGCTGTCCACTTCTTCGGAGACATCCATTTCGAAGATATAAAGAGAGATTTGGCGGAAGCGTTTCGCTTTCGTTTCTGATGTTCTGAATTCCGGTCACATATCCCGAGTTATTGTGTCCGGCATGCCAAGTGACACACGACATCGGGACGTGCTCGTCTTGGGACACCCTTCAAGGATGGGACCTGTTCAGACACAAAATGGCGGAAGGGAAAAAGAGTTCGAATCAGTGCCGTCACACAAAAACAATTTCAGGAAGTTGAAACAAGAAATTTTCAAACTTAAGGATTCGAAATTTCCAACTCAACAGTGCTGAAAATTCCCAGTCCCAACTTATCAGCATTTTCATCGTTTTTTTTTATATATTTGATATTATTAAACAGTTCTCTCATAAGCATTGATTTGTTGCACGCATGTGCCAATACAGTGTTCGTTCTGAGGTCTAATTTAAATGTAATCTTACTAGTTGGGCAATTTCTAATCTTCCCTAGCTTTCATTAGTGAATAATATTAATTTTTTTCAGGCATAAATTTTCGAAACTTGGGATTTTTAAAATTCGAAATTCCCAACGTTTAGGGTTTCCAGATTATTGGGGGTGCGGTGTTAGGCCGGTGCGACGGGCCTGGTTCGAATATGGAAAGGAAATTGCTCGTGAGGAATTTTACTGTGAACTTTCGTTGAAGCGATTAACATAACGTAGCAAGAAAAATATGTGTGACATCGCACAACTTCCTATTGACTACTTTTCGAAATCTATTTTCCAGAGAGCAGCGAGTAACTCAAAGATAAATGCAATAAGTGTGTAGTGAGACCAGTACTCTGCGGTACGACATATAGGCATTTAATTGCAAATATATTAAGTTTTATATTATTTATTTTATAAATTAACTTTTATCTAGACCAATCAATTTCTGGTATAGTCAGCTGCTGATAAAGGTTTAAGTCAAATAGTTGTATTTAAACCAATGATACATCTATGTCCTATTCAATTAACATAACGTAGCAAGAAAAATATGTGTGACATCGCACAACTTCCTATTGACTACTTTTCGAAATCTATTTGCCAGAGAGCAGCGAGTAACTCAAAGATAAATGCAATAAGTGTGTAGTGAGACCAGTACTCTGCGGTACGACATATAGGCATTTAATTGCAAATATATTAAGTTTTATATTATTTATTTTATAAATTAACTTTTATCTAGACCAATCAATTTCTGGTATAGTCAGCTGCTGATAAAGGTTTAAGTCAAATAGTTGTATTTAAACCAATGATACATCTATGTCCTATTCAATTAACATAACGTAGCAAGAAAAATATGTGTGACATCGCACAACTTCCTATTGACTACTTTTCGAAATCTATTTGCCAGAGAGCAGCGAGTAACTCAAAGATAAATGCAATAAGTGTGTAGTGAGACCAGTACTCTGCGGTACGACATATAGGCATTTAATTGCAAATATATTAAGTTTTATATTATTTATTTTATAAATTAACTTTTATCTAGACCAATCAATTTCTGGTATAGTCAGCTGCTGATAAAGGTTTAAGTCAAATAGTTGTATTTAAACCAATGATACATCTATGTCCTATTCAATAACCTTTCTATAGTAGCTCACAATCTCGCGTATAAAAAGTCACGTTGCCTCTACTCCTTTCCTGTCTTATGACACACGTCATCATAAATGTTTACACTTAAAAAATAGTGATTAACATTTCGACTCTGCTTATTTAATCTAAGCATCCCGTTAGGAACATTAATTGCGACTTCTATAAAAAGTTATTTTTATAAGGGTTTTCTACTTTGTAATAAACTATTCTTACCATCTAAGAACAACACCATCTTGCTTAGTGTCTACTTTTGGATGAAAATGGTTATAATTGTCCATGATGATATCAAAAACAAATTTTCTAAAATACTAATTGCAATTGCTTTATTATTTCATTTATTAAACAATCGCGATTTTTTTTTTTTTTGTATATTGAAAGTTGCTATAGCATTTTTTTTACAGGTATTTAAGATCAATGATATCCTCACAGAAATGGCAAGGATGTTAAAATACAGAAAACGAATACTTTTCTGTGCTAAAAATATCTTTTTACAATTCGTTGCATTTGTCATCCACAATACCTGAAAAGTATATTAAAGATATCAGTGTGGATTTAGGAAAGAAAGATCTTGTACAACGAACTTTTTAAAATTGTAAGATATGGTTATTGAATAATCAGATAAAAGGAACAGTGTAGATGTAGTATACATTGATTTCCAGAAGACATTTGACAAAGTTCATCACGAGGCATTGCTGTTCAAGTTAGAAAGGTTAGGGATTGGGGGTGAAATTTTACAAAGGGTTTTCAGGCATGAATTAATTATGAAGATAGATTAAGAAATTTGAATATGTATACTCTGAAAGAGAGAAGGGTTAGGGGAGATTTGATTCAAGTGTTCAAATTTATCAAAAAAGGGGATGTGGAGGGTTTACATTTTAATATGAGTGATAGAAAGAGAGGTCATGGGTTTAAATGAAACAAATCCCATTTTAATCGGGAAGGGAGAACATACTATTTCTATAAAAGGGTAATAGACAAATGGAACAACTTGCCAGTGAATATTGTTAATTGTACAGGAGTAACGGGTTTTAATAAGACGTTAGATATGCATTGGGGGATAGTTAAGAGGTACTAGATGGACCAACCTTGTTGGGCCTTGAGCCTGTTGTTGATTGTCAATATTTGTATTTGTTACTAGGTAATGCGGATAGGAAGATCACCAGGACTATTGCCAGACTGAGAACTCGACACCTGGGGGGTATGAAAATAAATGCTAATGGAATCAGGACTTACAGATTTTGCAGAAATTGTCCGAGAGAAGAACTCACTCCAGAACATATTTTCAACTGTCCTGCGATACTGGCGACATTGCAAGGCATGGAGAAATTCTCTTTACTTTATAGTGAAAAGATTGTGGATTTGGCTAGGGCAGTGATATCAGCACATGGTTCAATTTGATGTTTTTATGCACACAACACCAACCAACCAATCAGGTTACTAGGTTTAAGTTAAACAAATGCAGAAATAATTAATGATAACGTCGCCTAGCGAACATTTGTAATCGAAATCACGAAAAAAAAGTGTATGGACTACTTAATAGAAAGTTGTTCGATTTTTCTCACCAGATTTTTAAATAGTTTTACGCGATTATATCAATTTGTTATTCTATCATTTTATTTTACCGTAACAAATATGTTGAAATAATAAGTAATTATTTCTAACTTAATTTTTTTTAATGCCTGTTAGCAGAATATAATATTTATATATTCAGCGAAAGCAATAAAATGAAACAATATTTATAAAAGTTTTACAGAGCATTACATTCAATTTAGACACGCGTTAATATATAACATTTAGATTTTAAATAAGTCGTATCAATCGTTTTCAAGTGGCTTAGAAGTGTTATTTAAAATCATTCTACACTTTTTGTTGTTGTCATTAAATACTTTAAAAGAACAATTCATTCACTTTTAGAATGTCATTTTTCATTTTACTATAACTGCATTAGCAATCACAAGAATGCTTGAAATGTTAATATCCAATTATCACGTTTAAAAAAAAAAAATGAAAAGAAATCAGAATTGAACAATACAAAATGCATGTTAACCCCTCTAAATATTTTTTTTATAACAAAAACAAATTCCAACCATGTCTAATCTGTTGATATAAAACACAAATGCAAAACAAATTCAGCTAAAAGCATATTGTCTTCTGTTATCATTATAATGTAAGCACAGATCTAACATAGTGGCAATTAAAATGAACGCTAATGTAGGACATCAGATATATATGCATATCTAGTGGAAGGTCGGTTAATTTCACCGATATCTCCAAGCTCTATAGCTCCAAAAACCAGTCGTATCAGTGGGTGCAATCAATCTATTTCACTATGCGTTAACAATAGAAAATGGGCGCCACACCTAAACATACAATCTAAGTAGAGCTACGGTTAATATATGGGGTTGATGCTATTACTTAAAATTTGTTTTGTTGAAAGGTCGTTAATCGGAGAGGTGTTTTTTAGTTTGATTTTTTTGGTTAAAATAACATTGCACTAGAGCTGCAGAGTGGACTATTGGCAATGGTTTGGGATCAATCTCGAAGGGAAAACTCGGGAAGAATGCCTCGTGTTTTTTTAACCATGGTCAGATGACGAGGACAATACCCGACGCTAATAGTGGGGAGAGAGAGGTTAGACTAGAAATTTTCAAACTTAACGATTCAAAATTCCCAACTTAAACGATTAAAAAATCCCAATTTAGCGAGTCAAAATTAACAACTCCAACAGTGCTAAAAATTCCCAGTTCCAACTTTTCGACATTTTGCAACTTTTTTATAGATTAGGTAATAATAAAGAATTGTCTCAAAAGTATTGATTTGTTGCAAGTGCAATGATGCGTTCGGTCTGAGGTCTAATTTAAGTTTAATCTTACAAGTTGGTCAATTTTTAATCCTCCCTCGATTTCATTTGCTAGTAATATTAATTTTCTTCAGACATAAATTTTCACTACTCAGGGATTTTTAAAACTCGAAATTCCCAACTTTTAAGGTTTACAGATTATTTTTTTTTTGGGGGGGGGCATATATACCCCCCCCCCCTATGCGACGGGCCTGATGTGGCCTGGCAAGCACATTGCGCCTGAACTTAGGGGTCGAGATGATATTTTGCAGATGACAGGTTATAACTTTCATTTATATACTCAATTTATAGTACTGCATTCCGTCAAATAATATTGAAATGTTTGAAACAGACGCAAGATTTAAATATTTCATCGATCATTTAAATCATTACATAGACACATAATTTCAAATGGCGTCTTAAGCATTTAAGATAATTGAATAGTAATACGTTAGTTTTTTAATTGAGCAATCAGCCGCGAAATTACATTATCCAATACTACATTAATTAAATGTCTAATATCTCAATTGTATATTTGTTACTTGAATTATATTCATTGAGGATTCATCATCATTATCACAAGATGCTGGTCAGCGCTTTGTATAACATTTAACTGGGTGGTCTGCAGCATTCTACAAGTTGAGAACCACTTATAAAAAAAAGTTTTTCCTTGAAGGCAAATGCCCCTTTCACTTTCTCTTATGATTAGCAACATTCATTTGGCTTTTCAGCCAACCTTTTCTTGAGATCCAGGGAAGATAAGTAGCCCAATATTGACCGAAGTGTTGAGTTACAAACTCTTAATGATCAAACAATCGAACGCGTAACCCAGATAAGTCAAGTCCGTTAATGTAACTCAATCATTACAGAATGAATGAAGTGATTCTGATAACAGGAAACATAGTTTACTTCTTTTGTGTTATTAGGTAACTTTAATAATTGAATGAAGATAAATGATTTATGTGCCGATTTTTACTGTTTATGTTGTTTTGTAGGACAATAGAAGATTGTTTTGTGGTTGAAATTTAAATATCTATTTTTTTTTAAATAACGTTTGATGGGTACAGGGAATAAAGGCAAGATGTCAACTAAAATGATTCATTCAGAAAACGGGTTTTTATATTTAACAATGCGCCTTTTTTTGCAGTATAGCAAAACTTTTCCCGCTCATTTACACTTGAATTGGCATATTTGTGAAAAGGAGATGAGTTACAAAACTAAGTTTTTGCAGGAGAGATTAAAAGGTGTGCAACTTCAATTTTAGTGTGCACAAACTAAAGAAAAAAATTCAGATAATTAATATTATATAGCCACTTATATTTCAAGTGCAATTCGTAAGTTTTGTTACTGCCAGAGCTACCCACAAAAATTCGCACATATCCCCTTTTTTACAAATTTTGCATAGTATTACACTGAAATCACTGGAAAAAATAATGGAAAACATAATTTTATGAACAAAGCTATTTATTTTTTGTTATAAAACTTCAAAAATACTTTAAAATGTTATAAAAGAAAAGTTTTTGTTACGAGGAAATTAAAAATGAGTGACAAAATCAATCATCAGCCTCACTATCGGGATATGTCACTAGTTTCGGATATTAG
Organism: Troglohyphantes excavatus; assembly: GCA_963932185.1. Taxonomy (NCBI): domain Eukaryota; kingdom Metazoa; phylum Arthropoda; class Arachnida; order Araneae; family Linyphiidae; genus Troglohyphantes; species Troglohyphantes excavatus. Next base: position 55,164,035 of record OZ010670.1, read on the forward strand.
AGCGTTGAAAAGGATAATTTTTTTTAAAACTGTTAACAGACACATACTTAAGTAAATTCTTTTCTTAAAACACTAACGTTACCATTAGGCTAGCAGCGTACTGGCAACAATCTGGCACTGAACTTTTCAGTTGCATGCAATTTGAAAACTCAAATTCTACCTGCTCACTCAACAATTATCGGACATGCCACTATCGGACAAACTATCCTTTCGCTCGATACCGCACTAACAACTTTAGCAAATAATCGACAATTTGGCGATTTTATATGGATTGTGATAACACGAGTTTGGCGATTTTACATCTTTCACATCCATGTGTTCTAGTCACTCAGTTGATTATGGCTAGTGCGCGGCTTTCCTTACCCTAAAATGAAGATCCCACAATAATACCAAAGTTGAACCAAATGAATAAAAGCTTCAAAGAAAATTGATAAATTAACATCATTTTCACGATATAGGCAAATGGTTGTATCTCTAGAACGATATTCCCTCCTCAAACATCGGATTGGTTTGGTTTGATAAATTAGCGTCACACTAGAGCTGTATAGTGGCTATTGGCGACGGTTCGGGGCCTATCTTGAAGGAAAGACCTGGGAACGATGCCTCGTATTTTTGAACCATGGTCAGATGATGAAGGAAACACCTGAGCTAGCACCCAACGCCTTCAACAGGCGTCAGGACTTTGGATCCCGATTAGATTGATCGTGCACCAGTCCCGTATACACGACAGTATAATTTTATTGGATGTTCTGGACGACTCTCTAGTAGTTTCGCAGCAACCCTCCAATCGCAAGATCACTACTTTTCTTTTGTCAAGTTCATCGTACGGATTCGAGCCAGCAATCCTATGATTACTAGCTGAATGTCACTGGGCCACTAGAGGCCCTCCTGAAGCATCGGAACTTTTACCTAATAAGAAGTCGTGTAACCATCCCCAATATAACCATTGCATACAATGCTCAAATGGCCCATAATCACGTGGGAAACTTTCTAAAATAGTCCGTGAATAAAATGCCCTGTGCATGATTAGAAAATAACAATAAAATCCCCATCAGCCCCCAAATGGAAGCAGAAAACAATAATCCGCAACCGGGCGTATTCCCAAACCCAAAGAGAAGGTTACAAAACCCATTACAAGTCCAGAAACCTTTTATTCCAAAGCATCTGGCATCATCCGAGAGTTGCCATCCTCGTTGAACAGAAGTACGCATAACAATCCCGCAGTCACGAGTTAGTAGAAAATATGTGGCAGCAGTGGTCCGTCTCCCATAATATAGGTTATTAGGATCAGGAGAAAAATGGAGGTTCAACAAGAAGTTTTCCATTGGTCGTGTTGTCAAGTGCTTGAGAATAGCGCCAAACAAAAGATTTTTTTTTATGGTAGAAATGGGAAGTGGAGGTCATGGAGAGGAAAGTGATTCGGTAAGGATTGTAAGCGATGGGCTTAATGTTTTCGTGAAAGAAAGTAACGATCACTTTCTTCTGAATTTTTTTTTTTTTTGAGTGGATGTCCGGTTGTTGTTATTTCTGCTATGCTCAATCGGTCAGCACGTAACTGATTTTAAATAGCCAGTGTCCGATGCGTGCTGCTCAAAGCAGTGATTTGAGGCACTTGAAGGAGGCCGTTATATTTACCCGAGCAATAAATGTGTTTTTCATTTCTTTTATGGTTGGTCGGTTGAATAACGTCGTACTAGAGCTGTACGCGGATTTAGGCATAGGTTACAGCCAATGGGCCCACACCCAAACAAAACCCACAGTTAACTTACATTAAATTATTTGGTTCGTGTATCAGAAAACAGTAGAAATTATTACAGTGTTCATTCTAGAATAAAAAAAGGGGCAGGGCGCTGTTGGTAGCAAAAGGGCACCCCGTTTTCGAAAAGGCACTTCTTGTTTTTAAAAAGGCACTTTTTTAAAAAAAAGTTTGGTGTGGGTGTTGCTACACGTTGATACCCGTGACCAAACAAAAAAAAAGTTCCAATTTATTGGTTGACATTGCGGTAGAGCTGCATATTGGGCTATTGTTAATGGTTCGGGGCCTATCTGGAAGGAAAGGCCCGTACAAAATTGATGTCTCTTTATGAAAATATTATTTAAAATCTAAAATTTGACATTTTTAAATTATTGTTTTCCTTAAAAACCAAATCTGTAAGTAGGAATCGGATCCCGTACAAAACTAATAAAAAGGCTATTTAAATCAAAAATTTGGTAATAAAATGCCTAGGCTTGCAAACCAATCCCAGCCTAGTCCCAAACCATATTCTCTTTTTAAAAAAAAAAAAAGAAAAAAAACTTAGAATTTCATATGTAGGCACAGGCAACCAATAGGATTTGTGGAATGCCCCGTGCTCGAAATTACCGCGGAATCATCGTTATTTCGCAACACGCGTAGTTATAAAGGAGTTTGTTTTTCTACTGTCATAATTCACTTAAATCCAATTTACACACAATTTTTTTTTTAATTGGTGCCTTTTTTAAAGACAACTAGGGAAGCAATGATGCTTGTGCTTGACTGAAACGGGCAATAAGGGCGGATTTTTTGCAAAAGAGGGCAGCATTTTTTTAAAAAAGGGGCATGAGGGCGCTATCAAGATGAAAAAGGGCGGACCTAACGCCTAGAGTGAACACTTCTACAGGCAATGGGCCAGCACCACACACACACAAACAAAAACCGCAGTTAACTTACAATAAATTATTTGGTTCTCGTGTATCAGAAAACGGTAGAAATTATTATATGTTAAAACTTAGCACTAAAAGTTTATTTTATGAATTGAATTGGAAAGCAAGCATTACTGACAAAAAAGAAATCCTGAAAACAGCTCAAATTTTTGAAGAGGCGTATGACAATGATTCGGACAACAATCTGAGAAATGAAATAGTTCAGAAAAAATTCCCGACTCAGCATAAATTTTCGAAGAAAATGGCTAGAATCGCTTTTGCATAAAATAATAAAACCCGATTAATAATATCTTCTTCGACCGTTTGATTTGTTCTCATTTTTGATGTTACTTTCAATAGAAAAGTATTAACTTATATTCCAAATCGACATTACCCGTTCCTTTGACATATTCTTTTCACAAACAAGTTTTTAAAATCGCTCATTTGAAATTAAAAAAAAAATACTCACAACGCTTCCTCTCAGCAGGTTAGTGATCGATTGAGTATTGTATAACCATTTTTAATGAGATTCTCTGAATATGTTTGCAGAAGAAAAATTGTATCTTCCAAAAGATAAAAGAAAAATTGTATCTTCCAAAACTAACGTAATGGACATATTACATCCTGAAGCTATATGTCAGGAAATTCCAAAACACGATTTTAGTATCAGTTCGGAAAATGCATTTGCCCATTCTTTAATTTGTTTATGCTAATTCTCACGTTACTTGTCAAGGAATTGTCTCTCTATTCTGAAAGTCAACAAACGTTCACCAAACGCATCTTCAGAAACTTTTTAAAAATGTGTTCCGTCATTTAACGTCAATTTAATCTCTCTTCCTATTATTACTCATATATTTAAAATGTTAAAATGTCTTTTTGTTTCCTTGGAAACGTCAATTGAAGACGTGAGTGTAAGAACTAGACAGCACCAGTTTTCAAAAAAATTCAGGACGGACCAAAAACAATATTATATATTTCGCACCGTATCAGACGCCCAGAGCCGGATTTTGAGTTAGTGGGCACCTAGGCGCTGAATATGTGGTATGGGCCCCCAATTATGTGAGGGAGGGGGGAGCGTTTGGATTAACCCCAATAAAACAAAGAGGAGGGGGGGTCAGATTTTTTTTTGAAAATATATATAAAAAATTAAACTTAACTACAAATTAGTTCTTTTTGAAGTGTACAAACGAAATTGAGATACACTGTTTTTTGTAAACTTCCAATACTATGTTTGAAAATTTCAACGGTTTCAAGGAATCTCAAGGCGCAATGGGCATTCTGGAGTCTATGAGAATGATAATAAAATATTGCACTCGTCTTTTGTATTACCTTCAAATGGCTCTAAGCAAAATAAAAATGTAATAAAAATAATTGATTTCAAACCAAAATAGTAAAACAATGCCATTATAATTATCACAAATTAAACATATTTTTTTAAAGGAACACATGAAAAGATTATAGTATATACTATTTTCACTTGGATTTGGATTGTCATCCTTCTAAAATAATTTTTTTCCGCAAATTGACTGTTTTTTTTTAATTATTTATTTATTTGGTTTGTTGTGTAGGCCCATAGGTCGCATCCTATATGACCTATGCCTAAATCTGTCCCTGGAGACACCAGTACATCTCCATCGCCCTTATATATTTATAGCCATTTCTTAGAACAATTTGGTTCTTGCACCAATCGATAGAGTTTTTTCTTTATAGGAATAACTGAAAAAGCGCAAATCAAATAGGAGTGGAGTTGTCTGGTTTTTCCACCCACGTCTTTAATTCTCAAATGAAGTATCCCTATTCATTTTAAAGTTGTAAGAACCTTATGTGTATAAAGCATCAACCTCAATATGTAAACAAGTTTTCTTAAAATATCAACATACGATCTTCCGGTTTATATATTTCTTTAATTCGTTGTGATTTATTTTCAGAGTATATTCCGTAAAAAAATATTTAAAAATTTTTTCGTAAAAAAAGTTTGTAAGTTGAATAAAATTTAAAAACCTGACTACATGGCAAATGAGAACACATTAAAAATAATAAATGGATACATTGGTTGTTTTACATTTCGAAGTCCTTTTTGAAAGTATCTAACAAAAATTTAGTATTTTCAGGTAAGATTTTTCAAACTTATAATAACTCTCATATTTTAAAGTATTCGTCAAACAAATTGATTTGTTGATATTATTTCATTAATGCCAATTTAGTGATCAAGTATCCCTTCCTAAATAATTGGTGGAAATACAGGATGATTGCAAATTGTTGGGCGATGATCACTGTCTGACAATATCACATATAGACAATAAAACATTATTTTTATCCAACTGCTCCATTTATATTTTAAACGAATCGCTTAGCTTTAGTAGTAACACACAAAGTAGTTAAAGTATAGTAAAAGGAATGGTTTCAAACAAATCACACAAAAAAGAATGTTTAAACAGACAAACAATGACCATCGCCCAATAATTTGTTACCATCATGCATATCAATAAAACTTAAATAATTATTTTTTACTAAAGTTATGTAAAATAAAAGAATATTTACCTATTGCGATGGCTTCTGTCAGTGTGAATTTGCTAAAGTCGTATTCGAACGCTGATCTGCGTCTTGAGAAGTGAAATTCAAAATGAAACAATCCTTAAAAATCCTCCATTGATAAAATGCAAAAGACAGGACCAAGCACCTTTGTTCATGTGGGTATTCCAAGTACCAAATTTCTTTTACGCAGAATTCACATATTTTTCGATTCAGAATGCACACTGATATTCATATTCGAACAGTGATAGGCATTTTGAGAAAGTGAAATTCAAAATGAAACAATCCTTAAAAATCCTCCATTGATAAAATGCAGAAGACAGGAACAATCATCTTTGTTCATGTGGATATTTCCAAGTACCAAATTTCTTTTACACAGAATTCATATCTTTCTCGAACACAACGCAAACATTTCTACAAACCCTCTTTTGGGACTATTATCCAATCATCTTTATAAAAACCGACAAAATTTCAAGCAATCACATAATCCAAAAAACCGACCAACACAAACACATATTTTCTCCCTAAAACCACCCTCATCAACAGGCAACAGATAATCAAGCACACTTCCAGGTAATCGAACATCCGTTGAATAGCTCCCATTAACACGCAGGATGCTCCGAATTTACATGAAATATTCACAGATGCGTCGTGCACCCCGGCTGACCCACATGTCTAACCCAGAGCGAGAGTATGTTCGGAAAAAGTGTTCGGGGAAAGTTACGATTCCACGCAAATAGGGGTGGGCAACCTTGGCATTTGCGACACGAAGATGCGTCTTCGGTCTTAATTGTCACGCGAGTCACGTTGCGACCGTCACGCGAACCCTGTCGCGTCCTTCCGATCGTCACGGATGACCGGACGACAAAGATGGCGGTCATTTGAATATCTCGGAAGAGGTGATGACAGATTTATTTGATCGTCTTAGATTGGTACTTCGAATTGCTTTGTCTGGACATGGGAGAATGGAATTGCCATTTAATACGGTCATTGGAAATCCCTGCTTATTCTTTAAACCACAAGTACCAATTTGGGTTTAATTTGAGCGTACTAAGCAGAATACCATACATTGTTATAGAAGTCATATTCAATTTATTGAAACACGCTTAATTCTTTAGGATACACATAATCCACTCGACGGTAAATTTATACCCCAATAAAGGACAAACGAAATATAGAACTTTGGAAAATTGTTTTCGCTGCAAATAAGTTCAATTTATACTTCTAACACATGTTGAATTGTTTAAAGACTACGTTTGTATAGGAAAATAACACCCATAACTGTTTAAATACTATGTTTATCCACCTGACAGATACAAACGTGTGTATCCATTCGAGTATCTCCAGTTTTTCCAGTAGTACACAAAATATAAAAGTTGATAAAAAATGTCTTTTTGAAATAATTTTAAAATTTAAAGCTTTAGGAGGACTTTTGAAAACCTGCCCTACTCATATAATTTAAAAAAAATATTTTTGTGAAAAGAGGAATGTGTTGGAAATATAAATTAAACTCTCCTTCAGTGAAAACAAACCTATAGATTCGGTATTTTGCTTATCCGTTCGAGGGTCATAGAAAAATACCATCCATAATTGTTTAAAGACTATGTTTATAGAATAATAACATAAATAATTGAATCAAAATATGCAAAAAGGGGGTATGTTACACAGACTTAACATAGCACATATACTCTTTTTCCAGCTTTAGATTCAATTGTTAAAGAGTACGTTTATAGAAAAATACCATCCATAATTGTTTAAAGACTACGTTTATAAAAAAAATTCCATAATTATTTAAAGACTACGTTTATAGAAAAATAACAACCATAATTATTTAAAGACTACATTTATAGAAAAATAACATCCATGTATATTTATCAAACATAATGAAAATTTTTATGAAATTAAAAACTTTATGTAACATACTTATTTTTATTGGTTGAAGACAATTTATAAAAATATTTTTTAATAAACATCACTTCTTATTTTAAATATATTTTCTCCCCGTTGAAATGTTCATATTTTTCACCCGATAAAAATTATGACATTTTTCACTTATGTTTACTGCATCTTTTATCAGATAGAATCAGGTGTTCAACACATCTCGTTTCCATGTCACTGGAATACCTTCAAAAAACGCAATCAAATTTTACGCACAACTGCCCTAAATCCACTCGTGGGCTTTTTTTGTGTGCCCATTGTGGTGTGGCCGACTCGAAGATCCACGTAAAGTTCTTTTTAACGCACACTTGATTACTTAATCGCGACCGCATCCGCCACGGGTTGTGTTTTGAAATGGAATGAACTGAGAACAAAAATCGCCTGCGAAAATGGGATTATTGACACTGGAAGAAAAGTGAAACCAATGGGTGTTCGCGAGGTGAGGAAAAGATTCGTTGGATTTTGATCGAATTTTGGCAATGGTTCGCTAATTTTGTTTCTTTCGGATTTGTTTTACGTTTTTCGATATGTTTGAGGAAAGATTGAATTCGAAAAATCCTCATTAAAAGTTGGCGTAAATGTTATTGTTAGTTGTTTCATTGCTGAAAACGGAAAGTTACGAATTCAATCAATGTCATTGTTAAATAAACTTTTTTTTAAAAAACTCAAGAAAAACATTCAAAATTGGAAAAGAAAATATCGTCTTATGTATTTTTAAAATAGATAATTTTAGAAAGAAAACATTAAAATTTAAGTTAATGATTCAACCGATAACCATAGTGGAACTAAAAAAATATACTACAGTGCATAAATTAATGCTACAGTGCAATGATTATAAAACTAATAAAAATCAATGATTGGGAAAAAAAGTGAAAAGAAAGTGTTCGATAGGTGAGGAAAAGAATCGTTGGATTTTGATCGAATTTCGGCAATGGTTCGCTAATTTTGAGCGGACAGCATTCTTTCGGATTTGTTCTACGTTTTTCGGTATGTATGGGGAAATATTCGATTCGACAAATTCTAATTAAAAGTTGACATAAATGTTATTGTTAGTTGCTTAATTACTTAATTAGTGAATTATATACTTTTTACTGTTCTGTATAAATAAATCAAGCTGAGCTATACAATTTTGAGGGCACACGTATATAGGGCCCAAATTCTAATTTTTTTTATTAATGAATTCAGAAATACCATTTTTTTGTATTATTATTAGTACATCTCTTTCTGAACAATAATCAAAAACAAAAATATTTTTTTTTTGCGTTTTTTATCTTAAATAGTCTTTTTTAAAAAAATACTACTCCACCTTAAATTTTTGATGTTTTTAAAAAAAAGTTGCTTGCAGATTTGTGTTTTGATTGTTTTCAAAAACTTATTTCAAGTCCACAACCTAAAAAAAGATTACAATTTTTATGTTTATTAATTCGTTAAAAAATAATTTATAACTTAATTTAAAAAAATTATTCATACGTTTATAAAACAAATATTAAATCTTCAAAAACTTTTAACGATTTAGTTTTGAGTTAATTTTTTACAAAGCCTTAGCATTTTAAACTGGGTAAAAAAAAATTCAAATAATTAAAAAAAATATATATTTTGAGTAAGTAACGAAAGATGCAGACGAAATGTGTAGTAAGATGATAAATGATATATAAACATCTAAATAAACGTACATTTTTTTTTTCTTTTACAGCTTTGAAATTTTGTACGCGTCTTCTTAAATATCAATAGCATCGTTTTATGAAAAAAAAAACCATTTTTAACAAATTTTTCGGAATTTGTGCTCGGATCTTCTTAAGCCTTCACCTACCAGGGTGGCAACATAATCTGGATATCAGGGAATTATCATGGAAATTTTTTATTCTGGAAATATCAGGGAAAAGTCAGGGAAATTTCCAAAATTTCACAAAAAATCAGGGAAATTTTCAGATTTGGATCATTAAAACAGCAATTATTGTCTGTAATGACCTCCGTAGTGGGTAATATAGTTGTCAATATTTCCTTTTAGCTCTAAATAAGAATTTAAAAAAAAGCATGGTTATGAGCATTTTCATATTTTCAGTTTTATTTTTGTAAAAACGTGATCCACTGCTGGAGGGAGAAGTAAAAGCAAAGTGCGTTGGACCTTTGAATTGTAAGCAACATGCGAGGGGCTAATGAATATTCGATTTATTAAAGATTGGAATAGGAAATATGAAGCCTATAAAACATTTAAAATTATCTACAAAAGAAATAATTTTTAAAAAATTGCTTTTTCTGCATTATCTGAGTCCAGAGAACATGTTTAATTACTATAATGCCTGTCGCAATCGCATAATTTGTGTTGTATCCATAAATTATTATTTTAACTGTCAATAAGTATTGCTTATAATTTTTCATTTATAATGCAATATATTTATAGTATTATTGTAGCGTGGATACTTTGTTTATATACAAAGCCTGTATTGCAACGTTTCTTAATGTAATTGTAAAATCAGGGAAATGTTTGTGACGCCATCATGGAAATCAGTGAAATATCACGGAACTTTTTTTCCAGAATGTTGTTGCCACCCTGGATTGCATCAAAACTAGATTTTTCAAAAATGTTATTTTACCCCTTATTCCACTTCAATTTTTAATTAGTTGTGATGCTGCAATTGAAGACTTTGTCAAATCTGCTTTTGTACTTTTATTCAGCTTTATTTATGTGATTATTACGAACATATCGATTCTGTTTATATTATTTTACAATTGAAAGTCGTGTACAACCTATTAAAATCTTTATAACCAAATTATTTTTTACTTAATTGACCTACAGAAGCGCCTTAGTAAGTTAAAACAGAATGATTGCAATTACATCCACCGATTACGAATTCATTCGATTGTCTTTTCATGGATCGAGTTTCTCTAACACGACCGATTCTTTTTAATTCTTCTCGGCAATTATCCACGAATCGATTCTAGGAAAACATCGAGTTCTTATGTTTATTGTCCGAGTTACTTGTTGGTAGTGTAACAGGAAAGTAATAGCAATGTCATTAAGGTTCCAAGGCCACCAGTCCTTAGTGAAAATGATCCGTATCTGTCTCTATAGAAAATTAAACGACAATGTTCCGAAATTTGTCGGAGAAACTGGATTTAAGTTCAGGTTTCGTCAGTTTCAGTTGGACAAGAGAGAAATAATAATAATAATAGGAAAATTATTTCAAGTGGTCACGCGAAAGTCTGACCTAATTGCAGTGTTTCGTTTACAGTTGTGTTTTTGTTACGATGTCGAACTGATTTGGAACGTTTGTGTATGTTTGAATTACGCGCTAATAAATTAACGCGGTTTCGAGTTTAGGAGAAAGTATTGTAACGAAGGTTTGATGTTGAAACTCTATTAAAAATAACGAACTTATAAAATAACTTAAAAGAACTCGTTTCGTTGAAATCCAATTGTAGAGCTCGGTTTTAACCTTTAGCGATCTAATGACAAGTATTATTGAGCAACGTAATTAGATTCTACAGGTCCATGTTCTACAAGACAGGTTATTTTAATATGCTTATAAAGTTATTTCGGTCTGTTTACCAACATTCCAAAATATCAATGCACCGCAGAGGGTTAGAAAAAAAAATCTTTAGTACATTTTTAACCGACTGAAAAGCGCGCCAACCAAAACTTTAAAATAAAACCGCCAAAAGCTGCAAATTAATACCCTCAAAGCGCGCCAAAAGGGGAGAAGGTTATCAATTCGACTGTTATGTTTTTTTATGTATGTTCGCCAACGTTTATGTTCTAATTCAGATATTTGGAAAATTCTTTTTTTGTTGGATAGGAGATGTCTCCTTTGGGCACCTATTGAAAAAAATATCCGTTTATACGGCATTTAACTATCCGGAATTCTCAACTAACTGGACCGATTGAAAAAAAATATTATCCGATTTCGAAAATTCTTTTTTGTTAAATAGAGAAAAATCCACTTCTGCAAAAAATAATCGGTTATCCGGCTGTTATATATCCGGAAATATCGATTAACCGGACTTTTTTTCAAATAATTTTTCCCGATTTGAAAATATTTTCATTATTTAATAAAGATTGTACAACAATGACATTTTATTCACCCGGCATTCATTAGCACGGATAGGGATTGCTTTACAATATACAATACATTGTTGAGGCACAATAGTTTTGTTTAACCGGCATTTATTAAACCAGATCCGAGACGTGGAAAAATGTGAACAACAACTTGAATTTTTTATGAATAATAGCAGGGACCCATACTAAACTAAAAAGGGAAAAATACAATAACCTTTTTTTTTTTTTTTTTTTTTTTTTAATAAAGGAAAACCGACTTGAAAAATGCTCTAAAAAGTAAAGAATAATTTTTAATTTTACGAACAAGTTGTAAAAATTTAATTATTTAATATTAGTTTTATACTTATTACAAAGAACTTTGAAGTTGATTCCAATTTATAAAAAAATACCAAAATTTTGACGCCGATTTCAATAAAGTTGTAATAAATATGAAATTGATATATTAAATAATTACATTTTTTCAACTTGAATTTCTTATGAAAATAGCAGGGGCCTACTAAATAAAAAACTAAAAAGAGAAAAATAAATTAATCTTTAAAAAAAAAAAAGGAAAATTGGCTTGAAAAATGCCTTAAAAAGTAAAGTATAATTTTGAATTTTACGAACAAGTTGAAAAAATTGAATTATTTAATATCAGTTTTATACTTATTACAAAGAACTTTGAAGTTGATTCCAATTTATAAAAAAATACCAAAATTTTGGCGCCGATTTCAATAAAGTTGTAATAAGTATAAAATTGATATTAAATAATTGAATTTTTTCAACATATTCGTAAAATTAAAAATATTTTTTTAACGCTTTGTTCTTAAATTTGGTTTTCCTTTAAAAAATAAAAGTTTACTTTATCCATATTCATAATTTTCACTTATAAAAAGTATAATAGAAATGCGTCTGGTGGAAATCCATAATATTGCCGAAAAGAAACATTCTTTTTTTTTGTATATTACATTTAAATTTCAAATCCCTTTAAAATGCCGCAACGAGGAAACGCCAGGGGGTTACACACTCAAAAGAGAATTTTTATTCCATTTTTTTTTTTCGGATCCATTTTTAAACACAACCTGTAATTTAACAGTAATCGGCTTCAAATTTTCTCTTATCCCCGAGGTAAAGACGGAGAAACAAAAAATAATATTAGCCATATCAAATAGTTCGAGGGACTTGACCCATATAAAGGCCTTTACAGGGTTGTCACAAATTGCTGGGAGTTTATCATTGTTTGGCTGGTTAGCAACAACAATACATTAGACAGAATCAGTTCAATAAACGAGTAATTAGAGGTTTTGGTGGAATTAAAAAAAAAACGGTGTTGAAACAAGAAATTTCCCAACTTAACGATTCGAAATTCTCAACTCAATTATTCGAAATTCCCAGCTCAACAGTACTGAAAATTCCCAGTTCCAACTTATCGACATTTTTCATCTTTTTTTATTATATATATATTTTAGGTAATATTAAACAGTTCTCTCACAAGCATTGTTTTGCTGCACTCACATTCCAATGCAGTGTCCGTTCTGAGGTGTAATTTAAATGTAATCTTACAAGTTGGGCGATTTAATCTTCCCTCGCTTTCATTTTTTGATAATATTAATTTTCTTCAGACATAAATTTTCCCAACTCGGGGATTTTAAAAGTTGAATTTCCCAACTTTCAGGGTTTCAACTGCGACGGGCCTGTTCAGCAGGTCCATATTCTAAAAAACAGGTTACTTTCATATGCTTATAAAGTTATTTCGGTCTGTCTACACTGTAAAAAAAGGTGCTTAAAAATGAGTACATGCACGTACTCGTTTTTCTTTGAGTACAATTACATCCTAAATGAGCGATGACGTACTTAAATTTAAGTAACCATACTTTCACAAAAATGAGCAGTGTGATTTAATATTGCTCATCTCAGCTTCTGTTCAAGCCATCTTAACAAAGCGACCTGCCAAAGTAGTTGTTCAGAAGATGGTTTTCCACATTATTTGATGTCGATTGCTTAAATGGAGACTGAAGTGCGACGGGCCTGATTTCATAGCCCCCCCCCCATGTAGTTGGGGGAGGGCCTGCACCACATATTCAGCCTAGGGGCCTACTAACTTTAAATGCAGGTTATGGTACTGAGGAATAGCAAGAAAAGAACATGGTCGCAAACTGTTAGGCGATTGTCATGGTTTGGCTTTTTAAATATACATAATAAACCATTATTTTTACTATATTTTAACTACTTTGTTTGTTGCTACTAAAGCTAAAGATTTTTAATATAAAGGAAGTAGTTGGATAAAAATTAATGTTATATCATGCCAATACAGCTAGATAAAAGTGATACAGCCAACCGATCTCCCAACAATTCGTGGCCACCCTGTATATTGAAAATCACTTACTTTACGTCCAACGACTCGTTTTCTTCCACCACACACATTTCTTTACCCACACAGAGTAGCACTTTCCAGGCACACACGAGTGTTCGGACTTTCGTCATAAATAGACTCAGATATGGAGATATCCATTGGAAGTCTGATTTCGGGAATGGATTCAGCGGCGTTTATTTTTTTTATTTCCTCGTTCATCCAACTCACTCAAGGGCGTGCCGAAATTCAAGCTTCAGTGGGTTTCGGGAAAAAATCGCCAGAAATGTTGTCGAATCAAATTGAAATAATTTGAGGAATCAAACTGAGATTTAACGGATTAAATTAGTCAGCATCTACTTTTTGTTTTGACGATTTGAATTTAATTTCCTATTTTATGTTCTGACATGTGTAAGGTATGTTGCCCTAGCAGTCAGTGCCACCACAAATTTTTTTTTTTGGGGGGGGGGGGGGGGGGGGAGGTTGAAACAAGCAATTTCCCAACTTAACGGCGTCGGATGCCAGCTCAGGTGTTGTCCTCTCTATCTAACCATGGCTCAAAAATACAAGGCAGTGTTGTTCCAGGGTCTTTCCTTCGAGATAAGCCCCAAACCTTCAATGATAGCCCAATATGCAGCTGTAGTGTGCCGTTATTTAACCAAACCAAACTTAATGATTCGGAATTCCCAACTCAACAGTGCTGAAAATTCCCAGTTCCTACTTATCGACATTTTTCAACTTTTTTTTTATTGATTAGGTATTATTAAACAGTTCCCTTGATTTGTTGCACATATGTTGCAATGCAATGATCGTTTTGAGGTCTAATTTACATTTCATCGTACAAGTTGGGCAAATTCTAATATTTTTCCTTTTCATTTGCTCTGTTAATATTAATTTTCTTCAGGCATAAATTTTCCTAATTCGGGGATTTTTAAAACTCGAAATTCCTAACTTTTAAGGTTTCCAAATTTTTCGGGGGGAGGGGGTCGTGATCCCCCCCCCCCCAAATTCGCCCCCGGTGCTATCTACTTCCACCCTAACAAGACCTATACCCTATTCTTTGGGAAGGGTATGTAGAAGATTGTAAGGATATTTGGGGTATGATAATATCAAGCATGATTATTCTTAAATTTAATTAATTAGAATTTAGTAATTAACAATTTTATGACTAATTATTGTATTGTCACCGGGATTACGTATGTATGCCAAGTTTCAAGTCGCTATGACATTTGGAAGTGGGTTTTCGAGCTTGATGAAATTTTGTAAACTTGACCAACAAAACATGGGTAAGGGGACGGAGTTCATGAGATTTCGAACAACCACCCCTTAAAGCACCTAATTATTTTGCATATTTTGTACATTTTATAATTTTGTACATTATTAAATTATTTTGTATTTTAAATCATTCTTTTACACATTTTATAATTATTTGGTATATTTTGTACATTATATAATTACTTTGTATTTTAAATAATTATTTTGTACAATTCATAATTATTTGGTATATTTTGGTCATTTTATAATTTTGTACATTATATAATTATTTTATATAATTTATAATTATTTTGTATATTTTATAATTATTTTGTATATTTTATAATTATTTTGTATATTTTATAATTACATTGTATGATTATAGTTATTTTATTCATATTATAATTATTTTGCACATTTTATAATTATTTTGCGCATTTTATAATTATTTTGTACATTTTATAATTATGTACATAATATAATTATTTTGTATATTTTGTACATTTTATAATTATGTACATTATGTAATTATTTTGTACATTTTATATATATTTTGTATATTTTATAATTATTTTGAACATTTTTATACATATAATTATTTTGTATATTTGTACATTTTATATATATGTTGTATATTTTATAATTATTTTGAATATTTTGTACATATAATTATTTTTTATATTTGTACATTTTATAATTATTTTGTATATTTTATAATTATTTTGTACATTTTATAATTGTTTTGTATATTTTTTACATTTTATAATTATTTTGTATATTTTATAATTATTTTGTATATTTTATAATTTTTTTGTATATTTTATAATTATTTTGTAAAATTAAGCTAAAAAATTAACTACAAGATTATTTAGTTATCTATACAAAATTAATAAATCTCTCTCTCCATATATATAAAGAAGAGTTTGTGTAGATATTTGTCTTTTTTTCTTAAAAATCTAGTTTTATTCTTATCTTGATGAAATTTTGCACACTTGACCTTCAAAGCAATTGGAAGGTCACTGTATACATGAAAATTCCCAAAATGTCCCCCGACCCGTTCCCTTAAAGCAAAAATGATTTCTTACTAAAACCATCAGATGGCGACACGCTGCAGAAATCGTCCAACACTCTACGTACAGCAAGAGCAATGTCGAGTACTTCAGCTGGTATTTAAATATTTTACGCTTATTTCAAAAAGTGGAATTGGTCACATTATATTCTTACACCATTTTCTAAGATATTAAAAAAATACAAATAAAGTCTAAATAATATCATTATATTTTATAATCGGCATTTAAAAACTGTGAAAATATAGTTATACTCCAACCATTATATTAGAATTGGATGGTTAGTTTTTTTACGGCGAATTTTATTGTTAGATATGTCTAAATTGAAGAATAGGTAGTAGTGGGCTCGTATAGTGTCAAAAATCATTTGTGGTTGTGGCAATTTCAATATCAGTTCATTTTAAAAATTGTGCTATATTTATTTTACTTTTTAAAGTAAAAAGGCTATTTGATCTTTTAACATAATAAAGATAAATACACTATTAAAATTTGTATATTCAAAAATAAGTCAAATGTACTAATTTCTGAGTACATTCGTTGCTTATCATAACTGCGAATATATAAGTTTCATTTTTCAAAAAAACACGTACTCAAAAATGAGTAAAAATTTATAAAAAGAGCAGTTGCTTGCCTACATAGGCTGTCTTCATAAATCACTTTTAATAAATATCAACAATTACAACCAAGACTTATCGGGAATCGAACCCATATACTCAGGCACCGCAGTCCAAAGCGTTATCCTTTGTACTACCATGGCGACGTGAAGAAGTTATAATCAGAAGAAATGTTAAAAAGGTGTGCCAAAAGAATGGTAAGTAAGATAATTGAGTTGTAATAATTCAGTTTCCATTTAAGCAATCGACATCAAATGATGTGGAAAACCATCTTCTGAACACCTATTTTAAGTGTGTCAGGTCTCTTTGTTAAGATGGCTTGAACAGAAGCTGAGATTGGCAATATTGAACCACACTGCTCACGTTTAAGAAAGTACGATTACTTAAATTTGACTACGTCATCGCTCATTTACGATCAATTGTACTCAAAGAAAAACGAGTATGTTCAAGTACTCATTTTTAAGTACTTTTTTACAGTGTAAAATTAGTATATTTTGTTATTAATTCTCCCTTTTTTACGACGTGCTAACTTGTATATTCGAAATTTAAATTGAAAAAAAATCTTTCAATTCAGGGACATGTTCCATAAATCTCCCATTTAAGCTTTTCCATTTCTCTACTGATATATTACTTCAATAACATAGCTCATTACCTAAATCCTGCTAATTTAATACTTAAATTAAGGGGGTCCGATACCCAAAATTCGCAAAAAAAGTCATTTTTTTTTATATTTAAAAAATAATATTCAAACTTATCTTAATAACTCACAAAAAACTGCTTCAAAAAATTCCTATTACTTTTTTAGTTATGAATGTTTTAATGATGTGTTCCTATAACATAGTTGTATCATATGTAAACTTTAAAAGCAAATATCTCTGTTCGTGGCTTTGAAATTTAATGAACACTAAAAATGCTAAGGCTTTTTTACTATTATACTTAAAATCATAATTTTTGTGTGTATAGCAAGATAAATATATTTTAAATAGATGTATGCATTCAGATTTCCTATTTTTACCATAATTTGTTTTTTAAAACCACTTAAAATGGAATTTTAATTTTTTTCGTCAATTTTTTTTCCAAAATTTCTAATATATTTTATTTTTTTAAAGTGATGTATCTGAATCAAAATTTGAATGCATACATCTATTGACATACTATTCAAGATCTTAAATAAAAAAAATTGCTTCAAAATATTGAAAAACAAAAAAGGAGTAGGAATTTTAAAATTGTTAAAAAATTTACTAAAATTTTAATTTAAAAATAAATGTGCAATTTAAAAAAAAAAATTGAGCGTCTTAAAATGGTTTTTTATGCATATTTAGAAAGAGAAAAAAAATTGGATTGTACAAGTATAAGAATAAAAAAAAAAATGTCGAAGGTATCGGACCCCCTTAACTTTATTTTTATAAACATTAGATTATCAAAATAAGATTTTTATTTTGTAAATGATATATATGAAAATATCAATCAATGAATAAGAATTAGCATTTACTTTTGAGGTAGTAAAACTAAAAAATTCAAACAAAAATGCTTATTTTGTTAGTGTGAACTAGAACAATAAAAAATAAAAATGAGTCTGATAGTTAGTTACTTAGCATTGTAAATAAATTACATTGTTTTTTTAAACAGAATTTAACTTTTCTCACTCCTACCACTGTTCCGTACTTCCCCACTCTCCCCTACTAATAATTAAGTTTAATTCTTCACACAATACGTAATAAGTTTAAAGAAAAGTTGATTATTACAATTGAACAATTTGTTGAAAATTTTGGGTATATTTCGCCCATTAAAACAATATATATATAAAAAAAACTTACCTGCACACGTCTATTGAAATTTATCCTAGGCGAATTGTTTTTCCAATACTGAATTCGTTAACTATTAAACCATATATAACAAATTATAACACACCCACAGCATGTACACTACACTAACCAACAGGCACTTGAAATCTCAGTAATACGAAATAAAACGTTTTTCCCTATAGAATGTGTCATTTGCACAAAAAATTACAATTACAAAAACAAACAATAAACAACATGTTGAATTGGGTACAACCAAACACAGACTCTTTAACAAAACACTTTCATTAACATGGATAAGTATTTTGTAACAATCAACTTTTATTTTAAAAAAATGCTTTTTCATTCCAAAACGCCGGGATCATACACAATCGAAGAGGACAGTCATAAAAGGCACCGCGCTTGCCGTAGAAGGACGAGCTTTGATGTTAATAGTAGTTCATTAGATCAAGGCTGCGTCCGAAATGAATGCTTTCAAAACATGCGTTTACTTTGGGCATTTGTTGGGATGCTGTGCTTTGTAAACTGCACGAAGCGTTTTGTTGTGTGACTTATATTTTAATTTATGGAAGGACATATCTGTTTTTCAGAGCCAGAAGAGCCTAAGTCTAAATTTGGCGATTTTTGTTTTATTGCAGATTATGTCTTAAAAGTTCATTTTCCATTGAATGATTGTGTGGAGGCCACGGTAGCCCAGACCCACATCCACCACAGCGGTACCCGTGATCCGACCAGGCAATCGGGGTAATCGCGAGAGCGTAACACCGCTCGAATTGAACATTCATAAACTTTAATTCATTGTCAACATTACTAAGCAACTAAAATTTGTCTAGAGTGACTTTTATAAAAGCTAGCCTTTTCTGACCTCTCCTAGTTGAGGGGAAAAGTGCAACTAACGATTTAGTTGGCGAGTTCGGTTCGAAAATTCCGGTATACCACTAGAGGGCGCTCGAATTCGTATAGACGATATTTTAAAAGATATATATATATATATATATATATATAGCATAAAGCTTTAACAGTAAAAATATTGAGCTCATAGTATAGCTAAATATTGTATTTATTACTACGTATAATTTCTTAATAAAAAGTATATAAAATGTTTTTACCCCACCTATAAAATAATCGCCAAATATTAATTTAACGTGAAATAAATTATAGAAATTCTACCAAAATTATTTTTTTATCCCAAAATATTATAAACTAAGCTACTTAAATATCTTCCAAGCTGTGTTCCCATTCGTTCATGGGTTCAAATTTTTATGTTTCAAATTCGATTCAATTCATCAGATTCAATCTCCAAATAATCGATTTCTTTTGTGCTCTCAATAATCGATTTTTTTTTTTATTTTTCGCATACGGTTTTACATCTATATCACCATAGTTTTTTTTTTTGAGTTTTTTTAATGGTTGACCCTAATTTGATCAACAGATACACAATGATGAAGAATGGAAGATGAATCTAGCACAGACTGTTTCGCAATACTTTGTAAAACAGTGAAGATGCTTTAAAAACAAAGAGTTTAATAATTCAGATCCGGAATGTGTGCAATAGAAAGGCAAAAGAAATTGTTGACCTAAAAGTGTTTAAATTGTCTGGAAGTGTTTGAATATATATAAATTCAAACAAAAACTAACGTTTTCTTATTATTTCAGGGATTCCATATACAAGTATTGATTTTATATTATTCCTTTCCATTATTGTTTACACCATTCAGAGAAAACAATAAATTTAAAATAAATGATAAAGAATTTATTAGAAAAATTCTTCAGGGCAATATAGAGAAAGGAGTACTGTACAATATAAACAACATATAGATACACAACTCTCCATTTCAACTGCGTGCGTTGATTTAACTCAGTGGTGCTCGTGGACTATAGCAACTACAGCCGGGCTGCACCAAAATTTATTAATGTATTTTAAAACTAAAATCAGATATTTTACTAATTTTCTTAAATGAAGATTAGAATTGAAAATGTTATTTCTACGGTAGTAAACAAAATCTCCAATAAATAGCAAGTCTGTTGCCTTAATGCACAATTCAGGAGGGGGAAAAACTCCATTCAATCAAAACTGCAGCCAAAAAGCGAAGTTCGAAATCGGCTGCATCGTTGCCATGGCAACATCTACGTAGTATGGAGATTCCCGTTTACACGTAGATTTAGGTTTAACACGTAGATTTTACACTAAACTAATAGTACATAAAATTTTGTTTTGATTGGATATGTACTTTTTGAAAAAAGTGTACCAGAAGATGGAAAAACACAATTTCTTGAAAAACCGTAAAATCACTGGTATTCTAAATTGATTTTTTTTGTCTTCCCATCAAATATTTCTCAACTATTAAAATCACGAAATATTGGCTTTATTTTCAGCAATTAAATTTTAAAATTTTCAAATAGTGGCTGCTTCCAAAAGAGGACGTGTCTACACTTTTGTTTAAATTTTAATTTCGAATTTTTATTACTTTACATGTGAATTTTTTCAATTTTTTTTACAAAACAAGTAATAAATATCTTTATCTTTCCACGTTTAGTTGAACAAAAAATCAAAAATATTTTTTAAAAACTACTCCTGATTATCGTAGATTTTTTTTTTAAATGCAAGAAAGAAAAGTTGTAGTACATTTCAAAACTACGAAAATAATAATAATAATAAACGATATTTTGAAGAAATTGACTTTTCGGGTCCCCTTAAGTAATTTTTGCGTTGCATTATTAGTTAGTGAATTTGGCTATAGGAAATGACAGAAATAAAATCGCAAATGAGATAATTTAAAAGTAGTAATTTGTTTATTAAAAAAACTCACCATTTCGGTTTACACTGAGCGTACAAGCGACAATGAACTTCTTTGTAAATCATGTTTTCTTCTAAATATTACCTCTCCACTCAAAACCCAAAAACCATTTGACTCTATTGTTCTTCCTAAACGTCGCTAATAAGCTTCAACTCATCCTTATTTCACAAACATGATATTTCCATTCCAGCACATTGCATCAAATGAAACTCACAGAAAAAGGAAGTGAAGTAAGTAATCCCAACAAAAACTTCAAAAAACTCGATTGATGCAAATGACATTGTGTCGCATCTCAGGCAGCATTTAGCCCATTCTGTGAGAGTTGACACGTACTATTCAATGGAAATAAAAGTCCACTTGCTGATGGTATCTCCAGAACTGTTTGTAAATGTGGTATGAAACCTGTTGACCCCTTTCGGACACAATTCGTTGCGATGCAATTGCAGATGAGATGTTGAGATTAGAGGGATGTTGCGTTGAAAAACGCCGTTCTTCTTTTTGTTTTTTACGTATGAAAAGGAAATATCGAATTCAAGTTTAAAAGTGCCTCGATTTCAACAATGGCGGAGTTGCGTATTTTGGGAATGCCGATTTAAATTTAGGAATGTAATGCGCAACATTACGCTGTTAAAAATTTCAGTTTAACCCTTTGAGTACTGAATTATTTGAAGATTTTTGTGCCCATGGGACGGATTTGGTGAGGTTCAATTGATCCCATTCTCGACCGACCCTACAGCAAATTGTTTGCGATCAACGTCCACTGGCGGGGGTGCCGCAAACACCAACGCCTGCTTCTTAAATTCAGATGACGAGTCAGACTCGTCCTCCGTAACTTCGCCCAAGTAAGCAGATGACGAGTCTCACTCGTCAAATGTACCCAAAAGGTTAACAACATACCATATCTTGGTGCAAAACAGAGGTCTGCAACGAATTTCACCATCACTCTAGGTTGAACCAAAAATCCTTTATCGGGGAAAAAAACAGAGGTTTCCCAGTTTATCGGTTCAACCTCCATAACTACAACTGAAATTTTCGCTGTCGCTACATCACTGTTAAAAATTATTACGACTTTGCACCAAACTTTGGTATCCATTTAGCTGCAACCAACATTTGGTGCTTAGTTTCACCATTTTACGGTACTACCACGGATGGTATAGTGGTGAAAAGTATTACCAAAACTCATAACGTTGCATAAAACTCAAAATTCGAGTTTCCTTAGTATTGCAGTAGTAGTATTTCTGTAGCGAAGCTGGGAACCCTTCAATCGCAAATGACAACGTGTCACCGATCGGGCTTGAACTAGAAATCCTCTGATTCATTGCTGAACGCCTTTACCCACAGAGTCACGGAGACCCACGTTCGTCGTTGTCTTTCTTGGAGGTACTTGTTGATGAAGCAAAAGCGAAAATTTCTGATGCAGTTTAAAGAGGTTTAACCAATTATCGGTGAAACCTCCGCTTTTGTTGATAAAGGTTTTTTGGTGCAACCTAGATTCCACCATGATATGGTGTAGAACTCAGTTTTGCATCAAGATATGGTACATCGTTGGGCTGAAATTTTTAACAGTGATCAACAAACCCAGGAATCCCCTCCAAGGAAGACAACGACGAACAAGGGCCTCCGTGGCCCAGTGGATAAAGGCGTTCAGCTATGAATCAGAGGATTCCTAGTTCGAGCCTGATCGGTGGAATTGACAAAGAAAAGTAAAAAAGTTGTCATCATGCGATCGGAGGGTTGCCAGCTACATAAATACTGGTACTAAAATACTAAGAAAACTCGAATTTTGAGTTTCATGCAACGTTATGAGTTCTGGTGCAACGTTTCATCACTAAGTGGTATCCGTGGTAGCACCGTAAAATGGTGAAACTAAGCACCAAATGTTGGTTTGCAGCTAAATTGGTACCAAATTTTGGTGCAAAGTCATAATACTTTTTAACAGTGTAAGATAGTATTGCTAGTGAAATACTGCAATTATTAGTTAAAAGACTCTAACTCTATATATTTTTTAATTAATTTTTTTTTAGTTTCAACGATTATCACTTAAAATCTATCTTTTTATAACATTAAAAATCCATAAATCAAACATAATGGTGAGTTATAGTGAAATTTATATTGACCTTAACTACAGTTCGAGGAGGTTTTTGATAAAAGAAGGCCCTATGCGACGAGTAAATACTAAAAAAGCCCAAAATCCTTGATGAGTTGTACATAGGAAAACATGGTAAACTTAACATAGTAAAAAAAAAAATCTATCACCAAAATAAAAAAATTTTCACGGAAAAAACTACTTTTAACACAAGAAAAGCCTTGTAAAGTACCAAAACTTTTTGTTCAAACGTTAAACTTGTTTATTCAAACCTCTAGGTACTAACCGTCACATCCTCTCTGCGGTTCCCCAAGGCCCATCCTCAATTAAACACTACAAATTAATTGAATTTGATTTCTGATAAGGAAGAGAATAAATGACGGGAATATAAATAGGGAAGTTCATTAACCAAGATGCTTCTAAAGGAAACTTCAAATTCATTTAAATAATTAATGCACATAATCAGTTAACTTCACACATAGCCCATTTAGCATACTAAAGTGGTTTTTTTATTAACAAAAGCAAAGAGTACAAGTGAAGAAGAAATACTCTACATGGGTAGAAATCAAAAGTGGAGTTCCATAGGGTTCCGTTTTTAGGCCACTATTGCTATTTTTTTTATTGATGGTATTAGTAAGAATCTTACAAGTAAGATCAGAATGTTTTTGACGATGATTCCCAAATGATGGGTACAATAATTTTCAGGGAACATATTCAGCTGTTACGGAGAGATTTAATTAAAATGTCAGAATAGTTTATTGTGGTATGTCGTTCAATGTTAATAATCGTCAGGTGTCTGCACATGGGACATAATAATAAAAAAGCTACTTATTATTATCTACAAGGTGTTGAAATCAATGCTAGTTCAGCATCTAGGGCGGCGAATTGGGTTTTTAAATGGGACATCAATGTGGAATAGCAAGTAAAAAAGGCGAATAGAATTTTGAGATTTATTAAAAGGAACGTATCATCTATTTCTAAGATGTGATATTGCTATTAAGAGGTTTGTTAGGCTCCATCTTGAGTATGTAGTACAACTTTGGTCACCTTTATTTAAAAAAATATCGATTAGTTAGAACGGTTTCAACATATGACTACGAAATTGGTTCAGGAAGTATTAACTAAGTTATTTACAGTTCATGAGTTATGTTGAGTTCAAGAGTTATGTTATTTAGAATTCATGAGTTATGTAGAGTTCATGAGTTATTTTATTTAGAATTCACGAGTTATGTTATTTAAAGTTTATGAGTTATATTATTTAGAGTTTATGAGTTATGTTATTTAACGTTCATGAGTTATGTTACTTAGAGTTCATGAGTTATGTTATTTAGAGTTCATGAGTTATGTAGAGTTCATGAGTTATGCTATTTAAAGTTCATGAGTTACGTTATTTAGAGTTCACGAGTTATGTTATTTAGAGTTCATGTGTTATGTTATTGAAGTAATATAGAGTGTAGAGGAATGGAACGGTGTAAATGAGGGAGGTTTGGGACATGTCCCTGTATTGAAAGATATCTTTCTACTTAAATCGATTAGTTAGAACGGTTTCAAAATAGAACTACGAAATCGGTTCAGGAAGTCCTAACCATAATTTTCTTTTTAAAAAAACATTTTACTACATACATAAGGTAATACATTTTTTATACTGACCAATCAGAGAGGTTCTGAACCCACTTAACCCCTCCCCCTTCGTACGTCACGTTATACGAGAATAACGGAAAATAGAGTATTTGGTGCGTGGTCCAATCACATAACTGATTTATTTAATTAAGGGGTCATGATTGTATCATGCCTCCGTGGGTCCAATTGCCCCGTATAAATCGCAAGTTGAGATCGATGAAGTCCATTAAACGCTTCGGGATGACGCAATGGGAGCTGGAGCGGAGCGATTTCACTCTCTTTCGGGTGGTATCCCATCCCGAAATCGACATGCTCCAATGAAAAAGCGCGTAACCATAGAAACAAGTCACGAATGCGTGGGGATATTGAAAATATCCAATACAGTAATAATTCAGTGGCGTACCAAGAAGTGGCGGAAGAAAAGGTCACTTATACTCAGTGCCGTCACACAAATTAGTTTTATAGGGGGGGGGGGGGGGGGGGGTCGAAACAAACAATTTTCCAACAGAACAATTCGAAATTCCCAACTTATTTGAAATTCCTAACTCAACAGTGCTGAAAATTCCCAGTTTCAACTTATCGGCATTTATCATCTTTATATAAATATATATATATATATTATGTAATATTAAATAGTTCTCTCACAAGCATTGATTTGCTGCACCCCTATTCCAATGCAGTGTCCGTTCTGAGGTTTAATTTAAATGAAATCTTTCAACTTCAATGCAGCAAAAAATTTCCCAACAGAACGATTCGAAATTCCCAACTTAATTATTCGAAATTCCCAACTCAACAGTGCTGAAAATTCCCAGTTCCAACTTATCGGCATTTGTCATCTTTATATATATATATATATATATATATATATATATTAGGTAATATTAAACAGTTTTCTCACAAGCATTGATTTGTGGCACCCCTATTCCAATGCAGTGTCCGTTCTGAGGTTTAATTTAAATGAAATCTTTCAAGTTGGGCGATTTCTAATATTCCTTAGCTGTCATTTGTTAATAATATTAAATTTCTTCAGACATAAATTTTCCCAACTCGGGGTTTTTAAAAGTTGAAATTCCCAACTTTCAGGATATCTAGAGGGGGGGGGGGGGGGGGGGTCGGACTCCGGCCCCAAACCCCCTCCCGGTGCGACGGGCCTGAACGGGTACATCCTACGCTCTTGGAAGGCGGCGGTCGAGAGCGAGTAGGGGGTAGAGCTCTCTAGTCAAGTTATATAAACAATAAACAATCATAATGCAATAATTAAACAGTAAAATCCGGCCACAAAAGTTAAATAGGAATGTTTATATTGTTTATATTTATGAATAATTCGTTGTAACATATACAATATTTTTTAAGATTGTTACAGGCATTTTTTTTTTATTATTATGAAAAGAAAAACGATTATTTTACTCTTCTAGTACATTAATTCAGAAGATTTCAAATTGAAATTGATTATACAAAAATAATTATTTTAAAAATTTAATTCCGATTTGCCTATTTTCAGTGGAACTCCAATTATACGAACTCTAGTTATCCGGATGACTTTTAGAAAGAAAAAAAATATTAACAAAATCCACATTTTAAAAGTTTTATATCGGTGAATGATGCTGTTGTTAATAGTCATTAAATTACATTACATACTAAATCAAAGTTATTTTTTTTAAATAAGAAATAACCACAGAAGATTTCAAATTGAAATTGATTATACAAAAATAATTATTTTAAATTTTTTAATTCCGATTTGCCTATTCAGTAGAACTCCAAATATCCGAACTCCAGTTATCCGGACCCGGATGGCTTTCAGAAAAAAAATATGAATAAAATCCACATTTTAAAAGTTTTATATTGGTGAGTGATATTGTTTTTAATAGTCATTAAATTACAATACATACGAAATCGAAGTTCGTTTTTTAAAATTAGAAATAACCATTTATTTTTAATTATCTAACAAACAGGATATTCGATTATCCGGATGTGATCAGGTCCAAATTGATCCGGACCAACTGGAGTCCTTACTGTATTTTTATATTAAGAAAAAAATAACATTCAATATTTTGCAATCTTATAAACACAAAAAATTCCAACTTACCCCATAAAATCCATTTCAACGCACATCATCGCAACACTTACAAAAACCCCACAAAATCCGACAAAAAAAAACTCACTCCACACGAAACAGAAAACAATTTCCAGCAATCTGGTCTCTCGAAATCACCTCAAAGTATAATCACAATAAAAGATCTCATATAAACCCCCCACACAATAACAAACCGATTGGCGTGGTCAGTGATAAACTCCGGACAAACCCGCGCGTTTTTAATCTTCATAAGGCGAAGATCAAGAAACGTGCAATACGGTTTCTTCGCCCGAGATCGTCGTAACGGGACTTTGGCGAGGGCAAGTTTACCAGGAAGAAGTGCGCGCCAAGGGTCGTCGCCAAGTTTAATTAAATCGCTTGGATGGGTTGTCTGATTGGGTTTTCAATGCAGATCAGATGCAAATTGAGATTTGTATTTTAATGGATTTTGTATTAGTGGACCATGTTTTTTTTTTAATTCCTACATTATTTCTTTAAAACTAATGGTGTTATGGTGAGAAATTGGGGTTTCTAAATATAGATTTGAATTGATCTGAGGGTTTTTGGGTTGTTAGGCAGTAAATGATACATTTAAACCGAATTGCTTTTGGATTTTTATTTTGATGAACTTTCACAATTCAATTTGATCTTGTCTGTGTCAAATAAATGTAGTAGATAATTATCGGACGAAAATTTTATTTGGGAAATTAAAAATATATATATTTTGTTTTATTGTAATATTTCGGATGCAGGAAATGGGATGGCGAATTTTCGTTGCTTTTTAATATATTTTTCGCAAGAAATTATATAAAAAAAATTATATATATAAAAAAAAACATTTAACTTAATTTTAATTACTTTAACGGAAAAACAATTGCAAATTTATATTAATAAATGTTAATATACTGAAATATATGTAATAAAATAATTTCTATGATATTGTTACAATTAAATACTCTTAATATATGAAATTTTGCAAGTAGGAATTAGAAAATTCTACAGTAGTATTAAGAGAAAAACTTTGATTTGTAGTGTAGTTTACCGGGATTGAACTCCGGACTTTTCACATGATACACCGATACTCTATCCGTTAGGCTTAAAGTAATTTCTTTACCCCGAGATATGGTAATTGGAATATGAAATGACCACCGAAGAATTAATAGTAAATGTTAATTACTCTTTCTTTCACTGATTAACTATTACCCGAGGTCCACTAAGTACATTGTAAAAAAAAGGTACTTAA
This sequence comes from Troglohyphantes excavatus, assembly GCA_963932185.1. Classification (NCBI taxonomy): domain Eukaryota; kingdom Metazoa; phylum Arthropoda; class Arachnida; order Araneae; family Linyphiidae; genus Troglohyphantes; species Troglohyphantes excavatus. Next base: position 55,192,110 of record OZ010670.1, read on the forward strand.
AAATGAGTACTTGTTTTTCTGTGAGTACAATTGCATCACAAATGAGCGATAACGTACTCAAATTTAAGTAATCGTACTTTCTCAAAAATGAGCAGTGTGTATTTAATATTGCTAATCTCAGCTTCTGTTCAAACCATCTTAACAAAGCGACCTGACAAACTTATAATAGCTGTTCAGAAGATGGTTTTTCTACATTATTTGATGTCGATTGCTTAAATGGAAACTGAGTTATTACGACTCAATTATCTTACTTTCCATTCTTTTAACACACCTTTTTAACATAACTTCTGTTTATAACTATCGCCCTGGTAGTACAACGGATAAGGCGCTGGTCTGCGGTGCCTGAAGATCTGGGTTCGATTCCCGATAAGCCTTTGTTGTGATTGTTGATATATATTGAAAGGGATTTATGAAGGCAGCATATGTAGGCAAGCAACTGTTCTTTTTATTCATTTTTACTCATTATACTCATTTTTAAGTACATGTCTTTTTCAAAAATGAAACTTATGTATTCGGAGCTATGATAAGCATCGAATATACTCAAAAATGAGTACAGTTTACTTATTTTTTGAGTACCTATTTTTAATATTACATAGAAAAATAAATAAGCTTTTTTTCCTGGGAAACGTCTAGATTTTCAAGAAAAACCTATTTGAAAAATTACTAACATAGGTTCAGCCTATAAAACGCTATTTTCAGACACTAAAAAAAGTTAGTGCATTGAAGAATGGAAAGTTAGAGATGTAACACCTCAGTTCCTTTCCAACATATCAACGCAAAATGGAGTGCGAAACACCCTCTACTGAACCACTACTTTAGGATTGTCAAGTTTCCTTAAATTCGCAATTAAATTCTATAAAAATGCATAAAAAAATTACTTGATGTTTATAGCTCGTCTTAAGATTTTCTGAGATATGATCAGAAAAAAACAAGACCCCTAAAATTTTATGAGTATAAATTGTAAAACTAATAAAAACGATTTTTTTTAGAATTAGATCATTTAGCACGAATAAAGTATAAATAATTTGTTTATAAAGATTTACAAATATAAATAATGGACGACGGAAAACATATATATTTAAATATATTTGAATTGATTTAAACAAACACTGTGCATAAAATCGGGGGTACATGTATACAATTAACCTATGCAAACACAAAATATAAATTCAATCAAATATTAACAAAAATTAGTATGCATCATTAACTGTTCCTAAAATGTATTTGTCATTTGTAAATAGTTGCATAATTGTATTGTTACAAAAATAAACACTTTATTCAATTAATTTTTTTTTTGTTGTAAAATTAAATTTTAGGATACAATGTGTAAGCTTGTTGATGCATTTTGTGAACAGGTTATTTCAGATCGAATTGACCGCATTGAAACTCGTTATTGATGCAATGTTTCGAAAGTGACAGTTTTTAGAAAATAACAAAACATGAAAGCTAGTGGAAAAATAATTATATGTTTTGTAAACTATTTTAAATCGCTAATACATATCAATCATTTGACTTTAATTTTAATAAGAGTTATGTTCTTTAATAGTTTCAAAGTATCTCCAATAACATTCATTCCTTTACAACGAAATACGAACAAAAAAAAAAAATGTTTTTTTTTTACGTTTTATTAAAATAAATTTCTGAACCAAATCTACAATACAAAAATATTTTATATATATTCAATCCAATATTAGTATAAACAACAATATATAATTTTTGTTTTCATAAATATTTTAATTCCTAAAATTGTTCCTTAAATTTACCTCTAAAATAATTACAATATTATTTTCATATGTTTGGCATAGTTAAATTCGGGAACATATTTAACATGTAAAATTGCAGTTGGAGAAAATTATATATCTTTACTCCCTAAATTAAGAGCCAAGAACATTATATATGTACTAAATCCAATATCAATATAAATGACAATATATAATTTTTGCTTTCAAAAATACTTTAATTAACAAAGTTGTATTTAAATTCAGTTCTAAAAAAATTATAGTGGTATTTTCATACGTTTGGCGCTGTTTTAAATTAGGAAACATATCTTTTACAAACAATAAATTTCGTGTTTGAACAAAATTATCTATTTTATCACCCTAAATTAAGAACCTAAAACGTATTATATGTACTAAATCCAATATTAATATAAATTACAATAAATAATTTTGGTTTTCGTAAATATTTTAATTAACAAAATTGTTCTTAAATTCATCTTTTAAATAATTATTATAATATTTTCATGTGTTTGGCGCGGTTAAATTCGTAATCATAACTTTTACTAATAGAACATACCTTTTACAACCAGTAAAGTTCCGGCTCGAAGAAAATTATCTGTTTTATCACCCTAAATTAAGAACCAAGGGCATATTTATATATACTAAATCCAATATTAATATAAATGACAATAAATAAATTTGGTTTTCGTAAATACTTTAATTAACAAAATTGTTCTTAAATTCATCTTTTAAATAATTATAATAATATTTTCATGTGTTTGGCGCGGTTAAATTTGGGAACAACAACCAATAAAGTTCCGGCTCGAAGAAAATTATCTGTTTTATCACCCTAAATTAAGAACCAAGGACATTTTTATATATTTTAAATCCAATATTAATATAACTAACAATAAATAATTTTGGTTTGAATATATAATTATCGGATTTGTTCTTAAATTGTCCTCTTAAATAATTTTAGCAGTTATTTTCCTATTTTTTGGCTCTGTTAAATTCGTAATCAAACCTTTTCCAACCAGAAAATATCTTTACAACCGTAAAGTTCCGGCTCGAAGAAAACTATCTGTTTTATCACCCTAAACAAGAACCAAGAACATTTTTATATGTAATAAATCCAACATTAATATAAATGACGATATAAAATATTGGTTTTAATAAATATTTTAATTAACAATTTTTTTTTTTAATTCACCTCTTAAATAATTATAATAGTAATTTCCTAGGTTTTAGCTCGTTTAAATTCGTAATCATAGCTTTTACAACAAAAACATACCTTTTACAACCAGAAAATACTTTTAACCACTTAAGCGTACCTTTTACAACCATAACATACTTTTTACAACTAGAACCAATCAAGTTCGGGTTCGAAGAAAATTATCTGTTTTATCATCGAAAATTAAGGTTACCTTTAAACGTAATTGGTACAATTGCGAAAATTCCATGTTATACTAAATATTTCCCATACCCAAGGCAATTTAATCATTATAACGCTCCATCCCAAAAACCTAACATAACTCGCCAAATTTGGCCAACCCTCCCAATCACGAAACCATTTAGAGAAGTGTTCCTAAAAGTAGAGCAGCGCTCTGACCCTTTTCAGATGTTGGGATTTCGTTTTTCTCCTACTCCAGACATAAAACAGTGATGATATATAAAACCCGAGTCCACTTCTCGCTTTTTATTCATTTATTTCTCCTCTTTTTTTTCACTGCCTACTTGGCGATAGAAGAAAGTTAAACGGGCTTTCGGAATCACTCGACCGATTGTCATTAAAAGTCCGCGTGAGATCAGAGCCTTGGGCAAGAGTGTTGGTCACTGGGTTTTGGGTTGTTTTCGCTTTTTTTTTTCTGAGTGAGGGTTTTTACTTGTGATGAATGGGAGGTGGTTGGTTGTTTCTGTCAAGGTTTATGGAAGAATTGGAATTTAGGTTTATTAAATGCGGAATTTTAATTAACTAGACTTATTACATGTTTAGACTTTTTTTTTATTCGGTAACAATGAATAATTGTATGTTAAGCAGGCTTTATCCGCGGTTCCATTCGTGACGCTTTTTGTTAAGGGTTCACTGTTAAAAATAGGTACTCAATAATAAGTAAAATGTACACATTTTTGAGTGCATTCGATGATTATCATAGCTCCGAATACATAAGTTTCATTTTTGAAAAAGACATATACTCAAAAATGAGTACAATGAATAAAAAGAGTAGTTGCTTGCCTACATAGGCTGCCTTCATAAATCTCTTTCAATAAATATCAACAATTACAATCAAGACTTACCGAGAATCGAACCCAGAACTACCGCAGCCCAGTGTCTTATTCGTTGTACTACCAGGGCGACGTGTAGAAATTATAAACAGAACAAATGTTAAAAAGGTGTGCCAAAAGAATGAGAAGTAAGATAATTGAGTTATAATAACTCAGTTTCCATTTGAGCAATCGACATCAAATAATATGGAGAACTAACTATTTTAAGTATGTCAGGTCGCTGTGTTAAGATAGCTTGAACCGAAGCTGAAATGAGCAATATTAAATCACACTGCTCATTTTTGTGAAAGTACGATTATTTAAATTTGAGTACGTCATCTCTCATTTACGATGCAATTGTACTCAAAGAAAAACGAGTATGTTCAGGTACTCAATTTTAAGTACCTTTTTAATTTAAAGTGATTTATGAAGGCAGCCTATATAAGCTAGCATATTCGATGTCACACTATTTGATGTCGATTGCTTAAATGGAAACTGAGTTATTACAATTCAATTATCTTACTTCCTATACTTTTGGCACATTTTTAACATGTCTTCTATTTATAACTTCTTCTCGTCGCCCTGGTAGTACAACGGATAAGCCACTAGACTGAGGTGCCGTAAGATATGGGTTCGATTCCCGATAAGTCTTGGTTGTAATTGTCGATATTTATTGAAAGGGATTTATGACGGTAACCTATGTAGGCTAACATCTGCTTTTTTTATTCGTTTTTACCAATTGTACTCATTTTTGAGTACATGTTTTTCTAAAGTTATGTATTCGGAAGCATGATAAGAATCGAATGTACTCAAAAATGAGTACGTTTTACTTATTTTTAGATACATATTTTTAACAGTATTCATGTTACTAAAATACTGATAAGAGCAGTGGAAACCAGATATAAAATGTGTTATGCCAAAACAATACTTTCTTTATATTTTTTATAAAATAATAAAAAGCAATAATAATTTTCTTAACGCTGTCGTTTATTCGTACATTCTGTTTGTTTTTTGTGTGCTGTCCAAGTAGTGTCAGTCACAAAAATCCGAATATTAATTAACACCATTTTCTATTAGTAGACAGCTAGATCTATCATCTTGTCAAGTGGTTGTGGGTTCTAGTTCAACAGGTTGTCAAATCAGTTGAATGTCATTTGACTTGAGTCGTAACAGTTGCAAAACTAGTCAAGCGCCATCTAGATTTAATTTTTTTACAGGAAGTTAAAAAACTCTTGTAGGATTTATTTTTTTGAGTTAACTGCTTGAAATTTAGCATTTTAATGTAAAAGTTCGTTCTGAAACGATTTTTTAATAAACTTTTCCTAAATTTTGTGTATTTTTTTGCATTATTTAGTGATTTTTTCTTGTAGTATGAATTATTTATTAAACTTTGCAGGAATATTTCCCTCACGTAAAACAGTGTTGCCATTCTCTTACACAAAACTAAGTAAAAAATATTGATAAGTTTGGTTTGGTTAAATAACTTA